>JAOEHX010050514.1:0-19144 GCA_025448015.1 Bolborhynchus lineola | reverse complement strand
GTGAATGCTCCATTGCTGGTGGTGTTCAAGGCCAGGTTGGACAGAGCCTTGGGTGACATGGTTTAGTGGGAGGTGTCCCTGCTCATGGCAGGGAGGTTGGAACTAGATGATCTTATGGTCCTTTCCAACCCTAACTATTCTATGATTCCATGATTCAGACTGCTTTGTGTATATAGTTAGAGTGGCTAGTTTAAAAAGAAGTTACTTCTACCTTACACTTCATTTGGAGTTTGCCAGAGGGAACACCTCTGATGTTGAAAGGATTACTAGTCTCTCTAGTCCATACAAAATTAATCCCATGATTAAGAACCCACAAAAAAAAAAAAAAAACCAAACAAACCAACAATTTCAGAGCACTATCTATAGCTATATAATATCAGTCACAATACAGTGCCGATACACACACACACACATACAGAGTTGCACAATAATGGTGAAAGAAGCTAAATAGAGGTGATTAAACCTCCTCAGAACCATGTAGCCACTATACAGTATATGACTTCTGGTCATTAGAGACCTGTGCTACAATCAGTGGTGTTAATGGTATGTACATTCCATCAGGATGGAATGAAGAAAATAGCAGGCTTCATAGCAGAATAAAATGTTTAGATTAATGTATAAGAAACAGAACTATAAGATCTATTTTGCAGTGAATTCAACTACACCATTTGCAAGACATCCTTGTGCTTCTCACATTATGTACAATATCCTGTAAAGCTGACAGTGGAGTATACAACTCTATTTACCTGGAGTAATCGCAGTAAACCTCAAGTGTCTCTATATCAAATAATAAACCACACCACGGGACCACATGACAATCTGGCAGCTGTTTAAATTTGGAACATTCTGGGATATCATCAACACGAAAATTCATGACTGTCTTATTGGGGTTTATTAAAAAGCCATACTCAGGAATGCCTGTTGCTAGAGTCCTAAAACAAATATAAACGGTAATAAGTATAATAACAATATAGGACACATGATCTTGCATAACATGACAGAAACCAAGGAATAAAGGTAACAACTACCAACTCTTTAGGTTAATGAAACACAGCTAGAAATAAAAAAAGATGAATTAGAGTTAAATAGATACATAAGTAAGATGAAGGATATGAGGATACAGATTAATACAAATTAAGAACTTAAACCAGGAAACATTTGAGACAAGCTGCATAAACCACACTCACAGAAACCACTGAGATCAAGATCACTGGAAGACAGATAAAAGTTATTGATTTTGAAAGTTAACAAAACCAAGGAGAGTCCACATTAACAGGAACCTCATTTATCTGATGAAATGCATTCTTTTCCTAGGGAAAGAACAGAATAAAAGGTAGTAGCACACCTGCCCAATAAAACCATTTTAAGAGAGTAACTAAGGCATCTTAAAAATTTGAGGGGAAAATGGTGTTGAAAGACAACTGATAGGTACTTTGGTTAGTCTGCACTACTGATTGCTGCTAGAATCTCCATCAAGGTCAGTAACTGGGTTCCTAATTTAAAATTCAGCAGGAATCTCCCACCATCTGAGCTGCAACAGATTTTTAGCTGATCATCGAGGAAGTACCTGTTAGATTTCTTCCCAAGCACAAACTACAAACAAGGACTCCAAAACTACCCTTGATTATTAAGTCATAAAACATACCTATATGTGCAAGCATGTATGAAGATGAAAAAAAAATAACTAAATGGTTCATTCACTTATTACTTTAAAGACTATGTCTTTAATAGCATACCTTAGAAAATTTCTTGCCTTCATTAAATGTGGTGTAACCAGCAAAAAGTCATCAATGAGACGTATTAGGACTCTGTAATCAATAAGAAATTGCTGTTAGTTTTTTTTAACATGCAATTTTTTCTCATTTTTGTCATACTCCTCAGAGCAACAACATGCCCATTTTAATTCACAAGAAGGTAGAGGCTAATATGATCTCCAAGTCAGTACTGCTTTTTTCCTAAAAATAAATAAATAAGAAAGCAAAGTGGTTGGCTCTATGAAAAATGACAGGAATTTATGGCACACAAACTACTCCATATTAGCTTCTTAGATGCAGGGTTTTACACTTTTCTGAGGGAGAATTTGAAGTATGTTACTCAGTAAGACACAGAAATGACATGTAATACCAGGTACACAAACACAGATACTAGATTTTTGATGTGCTCTAGCTCTGTATCTTCATTTACCATGCAATAACCTTTCTGTGAAGCTGTAACTCGAATGTAAACCAGACTACCATCAACCACTGTAAAGGCTGGAGTTTTCTTTTCTAACAGAACTCAGGCCCCAAGCATGCTGATACCTGTCTGATAAATCCTGCCTAATGTATCAGAGCAAGCAAGCTCTGGAGACTACTTTGTCCAGTCTCCTCCTCAAAGCAGGAGTATTGCCATCACAATGATCAGATCACTGCACTTTTGCGCAGCCAAGCCACAAGCCAGGTTATTTTTTTTTTACTTAAAGGCCAAATGAAACAATCAAAAATAACTCAACAGAGACCTAAGTAACATTCCAAAATCTGCTGTATATAAAAGCAGCTGCTACATTAAAGAGTGAATTCTTCTGAACTGGTTTCATAATTTCATTATGTATAAAAAACATCTGTTGAAATATATAGCTGTTTAGACTCATATCATCACTGCATTCTAAAGCCTATGAGAAGAACTCTACTACTTGTGTAGGAAATGTTTTAAATTTTGAGTGATTTCCATTACCCAGTGAGCCTCCCAAGAAAAGACACCAGACAGATGCACTTACCTGGAGTACTCTACATCTTAGTTTTTTTTTCTTTCTTAGGACAGAATTCACACCAACAGAAAACAGACAAAATCTGGAGTCCAGATTGTGCCTAAAGACCCTACTCTGGGATTCAGCTGGGCATCAGTTCAAACGGAGGCAAAAGGCACCACAAAGGTTTACTGCTAATAGAGGCTAGCATTCTGTCAAGCTCTGAAGAGGCAAGCGTGAGCAAGGCACAATGACTTAGAAGATGTACGGCCTCACAGGGTTTCAAACAGGAACCAATATGCATTGTAAAAAATCTGCAATAAAGCTGTGACCTTGATAACATGCTAAGATTTACAGATGGTGGATTGGAAAGCCCTCAGGCAGAAAGAAGACTGGAGTATCACAAAGCCTGCAACGAACCATGTTTAAGGATAAAAGACCACAGATGTTGTGGGAATGAGTGTGGAAGAACCATAAACTTCTTACAGGAGAGCTTGTCAGACTCTACAGCATCCCTAAATACTGTGCTCTGTTTAAGAACAAGACTCCTACCCACAAATCTAGGAAAGCTTCTATTCAGCCAACCTTTTCAGCTTCTTTTCTTCCCAAACTTATGACAAAAAAGGAAATTCTCCCACAAAGCCACCACAGAAGTTGCAGAGATGATTGTCAGCACTACATTCTGTCTGGACAGCTGGAAATCCTTGAAATTCAAAATTAAACTTCACAGAAAATGTCTAACATGTATCTTACATATTATGCATTACTGTAACAGTGCACCCAGTAAAGAACAAAGCATCCCTACCCATCCTGCTGTATCCCACTGAGCAATTTATTTTCCATGTCTCCATAGCATAAGCTGCAAAGTAAGGTCGACAAAATGGAGCCCTGTGGAATTCCACAGCACTGCACATAGTACCTAGGTACAGAAGAAAGATAAAATCAAAACGCACAAGATCGCAATAAACAATTCCATTAAACTTTCACTTTTTCAAGAACAACATATACATTTCAATATGACACAGACTACATGCTTGCTAGCTAGCCTTGAATTTGTTCTTAACACTTCCAGAAGTTTTAAGTTAAACAGTGAAAAAAAACATTAATACAGATATTCCTTTCTTATTAACAAACTCCAGGAAACAACTGCTATTAAATGAAAGAAATTCTATAAATTATCTCAAACCACAATGCCTCCTTCCTCCTTCAACTGCATAGCCACACTTCATTTAAACTTTGAAACTCTTTATGTTGCATCTTACACTTTTCTTGTGCAAGAACGTTTGTTTCGAAGCTAAATGCACTGGAGAAATATTCCAAACTATGATTTATTTACTTATTGAGGAGCTTGTTCTTTGTATATACTTGCACAGCATGACCTGACTAAGGGAAATAGTTTCTTGGGTTTTAAGTTTTTTATTTTTTGGGTTTTCTTTTGTTTTGGTTGGTTAGGTTTGTTTTTTTTTTTTTTTTTTTTTTTTTTTCCCCCCAAAGAAGTATTACTTTAATTTTTGGAAGATTTTTGATGGCTTAGCCCAGTAGAGCACATGATCTGGTTTTATGCATTTCAACTACACTTTAAAACACATTTATTTCCTCATTTAATTTCTCAGGCATGAAGCTATCTTACTTTTAATTAGGAAAAACCCCACAACATCCTATGAAATGCTAACTCTTATTATTTGTAATTATACTCAGCTTCCCCCCGGCCTACTTGAAAAATTCACTGAAGTTGTCAGTTGTCATTTTGCAGAAGCATAATCCTTGATTTGTATCTCCTTGCTTCAAAGAATTCACATAGACATCGCGAGGGGGAGGCTTCATTACTTCCCCTATCTTGTTACTTATATAAAGCCAGTAAGACCACGCATAGTAATAGTAATGCATGACATCTAGGTAAGCTACTGAAGACAGAACTCCTCATTAACTTGTAGATTTTTCTATGCTGGCAGCAAAAGAACGAACATGCCACACAAAACCCAAGGGAATTATTTTCACAACACTCCTCTGAAGCAGCGAGATATTATATTACAATGTAATAACTCTTGATAAAAGTAGTAAAAGGTATTAAAGTACTCCTTCTAGCATGTTTCTCAAAACATCAACTAAACATTAACTGTGATGCCTTTTGGAGAACCATCAGTTAAAGACTGTATTCATTTACTAAACTTAACTGCAGCTTGGGTTGGTTTTTTTTTGTTGTTTGGGTTTTTTTTTTTTTTTTTTTTTTTTAAATAAGAATGAGATATTTAAATAGGACAAATTCCTCCCAGGACAAACAGTATTTTTTCAGCCAAGATGAGACTGAATTTAAGTAGAGTTGGCCTTGTCAAGGTGTGCTTTCTTTAAAACCATTAAACTTCATTAAACATACTGAACTTGGTCAGTCCTTATTAGTGGCCACATCAGCAGCCTCATGATTCTGACACCTATAAAGGCTCTTCTATTTGCCTCCTTGAAAGCTTTTCTCCCCCCCACAACCCTGTAAGATTAAATATTCTAAAGTAAAGGTATTTTTTCAATAGCAAGAAGCTATTCATGCTAATATACCTCACTCTGAATTCATAAATAAAAATCGCTTTCCATGCGTGTTACACATTTGCCACCTAGAGGCAAAACCAGATGAGAAATACCAAATTAGTATCTCTAGGAACACAGGAGATCTGCATTACTACCCTCTATACCATCTGATTCCTAATTTTAGAGTTGCCAGTAATTTTAATTAAGATTCTTATTGCCTTATATTTTCATTTTAAATTGCCAAATAGCAAGTCCACACAGAAGAGGTTTCATTTTGCACTCCAGGGAAATGACTAACAAGGATTTTGCATAATTGTTTGAGTGTTACCCTGCTTTTGTTTATCACTATAAAACACAACATTTTAAAGTTTCAAATGAAGACGGTTACCTATCTCTAGAATAATGCATTCTTTGTATAGCTAACATCATCCAAGTGGGAAAGAGAAATTCTATTCAATATAAATTTTATTCCACACATTTCATGTTTTTATGGAGCTTAAGCTGGTAAAACAGATTTCAAATACATGAGAAATAAAAATCTTTAAAAGACAGCTACCGAAAATCCCCTGAGCCAATTCAGAGTATATTTAACAGGAAAAAAACTAATGAATGAAAAACCCGAACACACTAAAGAAAACAAACTATTTTCTTTTTTACCTGTTCCCAATCTCCAGGATGTTATTACGTATCATTTGAAGAAAAAAAGTAAATAGGCTGGAACTTGTCTCATTTAAACTTAAGCTCTAGAAATGCAACAGAACAAAAGGTTTGTACTTTAGGAAGTACTGAAAATGAAAACACAATATACACTTAGAAACTTTTATGGAAGGTTAGACCTTAACAGTTCAAATTCCTAAGGTAATAAGAAAACCCATCCAAAACCAAGGTCTGAATTAAACACTAAAAAGCTGCTCTCATCCAACAAGTGAATGGTGAAGTTCTTGTTCTGTTTTGCTTTAGGAGAAAAGCAGTTTTGATTAGTGTTACATGGGAAAACAATTCAGTCTAATGTCTAAACAACTTTAAGAGTTGGCATATGATAATGGATTATTACAATGTATGAGACACCACTCTTTTGGCCACTTTCTATCCTGTAGGACAATGCCTATAACTGTCATGTTCTTTAGGATTCCCCAAGGACAGATACACTCACTTGCCAGCTCTATTGCAAAACACATTCTCTACCACGTAGTACCAATGATTCTATGCATTACTGCCCACCCAATAGTTATGAAGCTTTTTGTATTAAAAAATGTGTAATAAAAAAAATCATTTAGAGCAGTTTAAATCCCTTTAACAAAAAGAACTGAAGTAAAATTACTTCTTCTGCATAGGTTAGACTTGAGACAAATGCATTCAGCTTTTGACAGACTCACATGAAATCACGGTTACTTGCATTGAAAAGCTAATGTGATACACCCATGGTACAGACTCCCAAGCCAACATGACACTGTTCTCAAAACATTTTCAAGTAATGACATACAGACACAAAACTTGTTTTCAAATGCAAAATATTTAGAAATAGAATGCTGCTGTTCATGTAATATCTAGCATAGTTATCTAGATCAGATGTCTGGAGGAAAGAAGAACAAAACAAAACCTACATGCACATCATGACAGATCCAGCTAGTTTTTATTTTCATTCATGCACTCATTAGGCTCTCTGCACTTTGTAAGATCATAGAATCATGCACCACCCATACCGTATATTCTATTCCTACATCCATAGAGATATATATATATAAAAAAAATATATAAAATTTTTTTCTACTTGTATAAGCATAAATTACCCTTCCATTGGGAAGTTAGGGAAGAAAAATAGAGGCAGGCTGCTAAAAAATACCTGCCCGCCTGGTCTTCTGATGATTGGGAATATGGTAGGATGCTATCATGGAACACCATGATACCAAGCAATAAAATATATTAGGAAAGTGACTGAGCTTATCACCTACTTCTATGCTTTTCTCTGTCATGCTCCTTGCACAGGAAATCTTGAGAACAACCATTTGGAATTAGTACAGTTCTCTGCAACACAAGAATCAAAACAGCAGAAGGATGCTTGCTTCTTGTAACAAAGTGTCCTCTGAAAAAGAATTCATTCTTCTCAACCTTGGCAGGTTATCACTGAAGTTGTTCAGGTTTTTGTTTGGGTTTTTTTTTGTTTGTTTTTGCTTCAGTCATTTTTCTATTCTGTGCAGTGATACCACATCTATCTCCTTTGATACTCAGCCTAGAATGCATTTTGCTCGTTCTTACTTCTGCTTGTTTTAGAGACAGCACAAGTATTGAAGCCCTTCTTTATTAGACAGTTAATTTTTCACTTGAGAACTGTTGAAACAAACAATGGAATTAGGAAAGGAAAAACAAAATACTGGTCAAAATGAAAGTCTGAGGCAACAATGAAAAAATCTGGGAAAAGTCTAGAAGGACATTTTGCCAGATTTCTTGCCTGGTGCACTCCTTCCACTGAACACAACCTGTTATAAACATCAAAGAAGAGATTACAAAAATCTTTTTATGGAAGGTGCTGGGTTTCTAGAAAACAGGTGGGGTCACCACCTAATATATACATTCAATTAAAATACCAAACCTTCCTCCAATTCTTCTGTAGCTTTCTTATTTCAGTTGGAAATAAGGCTCCCAATATTTACCTGTTCAACTACTATTGCATTTTGCAAAGAGGTACTCTCCTGAAGGTAGGACACAAAGCGCTCCATGTCTGACTTAAAATCCTTCCAAGTAGAAACCTGTACATTTGAGTGTAAAGAAAAAAAAATTACAAAAAGCAATAGAAAATTCAGTACCAGACTCTTCTACCCAGTGAAGGTCAAAGGGCCAGCCTTATTCCATTATTTTAATCCAACAGTTCTGCTATTGTTAAAATATCTCCCTCTCATATTTCTATTTCTGCAATACATTTACGTTTATACTTACTAAGATTGAATAAAAAAAATGTAAAAATTAGAGAGTAAAAAAAAAGCTTTCCTACCTCTGAAAAACATCCAACAGTATTAATAAATGGTTTATGAAGTAATTGCCTAATGCATGTGTGGAAAAAAAAAAAGATATAAAAAAAAATATTGCTTAGACCAAAACCTATTTACAGCAGTAAGCAGAAGAAAATCAGCATATCATACATTTCTTCTGTAGTACTTCCTGGCTTTTCCACTTGCAGTAATCATAACCACGGCATAGCGCCGTATGCAGTAGGCAGTTCTTTTCTGAGGTTTTAAGATCCGTGAAACCACTTCCACAAGTTTATTGTGAGGAATAGTATCATATGCCCTGGACACATCAGCCTGAAATAGAAGAAATATCTTCCATTATGTATTCATCAATATCACTGTAAACACTATGTTAGTAAAAAAAGTATTGTAGTATGTAAAAAAGACTGAAGGATAAATCACATAGGAGTGTAATTATTGCATCATTCAGTCAATCTGTGAAAAACCAGAAACTCGTGGTTTATCTGCAAAACCTTCCCTCAGTCATCAACAAGGATAGCCTTATAAGAGATAACCATCAGTTTTAGCACAATTCTTAAATCTAACACCGAATCTTCAATCATTTAACTGAAGTTTATTGATGATATTTTTATATGTTTAAATACTTTAAGAAATCTTCCTCTCCATATGATCATGGAGGTGACATCCTAGGCTTATGGAAAGCTGCAAACCCAGACATTTTACTTTTCCTAAAACTCATACCTCAATCTTACCTCCGCTTTTACTTGTCACAGTCAAAATTCAAAACCTTGTGAAGAAACTAGTTTTAGCAGAACTAGGTCAATGATGTGATTTTTCGGCTTGAAGGGTAACAAGACAATCACTGAAAGTAATGTCAGGACAGGATGACAACTGACATATGAAAGCACAGGAGAGAAGCCCCACTATAGCATATATACATTTCTGTCATTTACACACATCTGTATAACCTGCCCCAATTCAAAGCTACGAATTGAGCTCAAACACAAAAGGTTGCCTGCTAGATGTAACAGAAAAACTAAGGTGTTAAGAAGAAGCTCCTTCATATAGAGGGATAAGACAAGCACTCATTTTTTTCAAGAGAAGAAAGCTGATGGAGAGACACACTTGTGGGCAGGTCAAGTATTCATTTTCAACAGAAACTAATGAGGGTGAGACAGAAGAGACCTATTTTCAAAAAGATAATTTATCCAAATGTGCATAGCAAGTTTTTACTGGTTTTCCTTTGGGAAGATGGTCCCAAAAGCATAACTGATTTTATATTTTTGTCCTCTTTTTAAACCAAAGTAAAGGTAACTGCAAAAATCCAGTGCATGTGCTACACAATGAACATAGATAGAAAAATACAGTAAAGGAAGCGCTACTGCAGGGGCACCCCCTGTCAAAAAAAACCAACCAAGCCTCACCTTAAAAAAACCAAACCAGAGTCTGTGCTAGGTCTGTACAAAAGTTTATTTTGAAAAAGAAATAATTATGCAGTCAGATCACAGCTATTACAGCTATAGAGATATCAGCAGAACCTGACTTTGAGAAGTTAGTTTGAACATGTAATTAAAAAGACATACCTTTACAAAGTAGAAATGAGGAATTTCATCATACGATTCAAGAATTTCCGTAACAAAATTCTTCCATGTCCTGTAGATATCATCTTTCCCGAACACCGAAGAGCCAATAAAACTGCTGTTTATAGTCCGTTCATAATTTAACACACTGAATAGATCTTTCAGTTCAGTGTTGTATTGCTGCACCTACAGAGATCAAAGAGAATCACCTTAAAGTATGCTGAAACATGTTAAATTCTGTGCAACACACAGATTTCACACTTATATGAAAACATGAGAATAAATTTATGTATTTACTATATTACTTTGTTCAACTGCAGTTTTCAGAAAGCCTGAATTTAGCTTCAGCAAAAACCTGCAAATGACAAACAGCCTCTGTACCCAACTCTTGGAAATCAAGGTGTAACAGTTAAGGAGAAAAATAGATGGACTTGTGATTGGTTTTGACAGTTGAGATCTGCCTAACAGCTGAAAACCTCAGTATCCTCAGTTACTTGTCAGCACTCTCCAACAGTCGTTTACTGCTGACATTTCTCAGTAGATACAGATATAATCATAGAATCATCGAATAGTTAGGGTTGGAAAGGACCTTAAGATCATATAGTTCCAACCCCCCTGCCATGGGCAGGGACACCTCACACTAAACCGTATCACCCAAGGCTATGTCCAACCCAGCCTTGAACACCACTGGCGATGGAGCATTCACAGCTTCCCTGGGCAACCCAATTCCAGTGCCTCATCACCTTTACAGTAAAGAATTTTTTCCTCGTATCCAATCTAAACTTCCCCGGTCAAGTTTGAACCCGCTACCCCTTGTCCTATCACTACAGTCCCTAATGAAGTGTCCCTCCACAGCATCCCTATAGGCCCCCTTCAGATACTGGAAGGCTGCTATGAGGTTGCTATGAGGTCTCCATGCAGCCTTCTCTTCTCCAGGCTGAACAGCCCCAATTTTCTCATCCTATCTTACTATGGGAGTTGCTCCAGTCTCATGATCATCCTCGTGGCCCTCCTCTGGACTTCTTCCAACAGTTCCATGTCCTTTTTATGTAGAGGACAACAGAACTGCACACAATACTCCAAGTGAGGTCTCACGAGAGCAGAGGAGAGGGGCGGAATCACCTCCCTCGACCTCACGCTCCTTTTGATGCAGCCCAGGATACAGCTGGCTTTCTGGGCTGCGAGCACACACTGCAGGCTCATGTTCATTTTCTCATTGACCAACACCCCCAAATCCTTCTCCTCAGGGCTGCTCTGAATCTCTTCTCTGCCCAACCTGGAGCTGTGCCTGGCATTGCTCTGACCCAGGTGTAGGACCTTGCACTTGGCATGGTTAAACTTCATCAGGTTGGCATCAGCCCACCTCACAAGCGTGTCAAGGTCCCTCTGGATGGAATTCCTTCCATCCAGCATATCAACCAAACCACCCAGCTTGGTGTCATGGGCAAACTTGCTGAGGGTGAACTCAATCCCACTGTCCATGTCACAGACAAAGATGTTGAACAAGACCGGTCCCAACACCGATCCCTGAGTGACACCACTCATTACTGGTCTCCACCTGGGCATTGAGCCATTGAGCACAACTCTGTGTGCGGCCATCCAGCCAGTTCTTTATCCACCGAGTGGTCCACCCATCCACCGAGTGGTCCACCCTTCCATTTTCTCTGGCCATTGTTGCCATTCAGCACCTGTGCTTCCTCTTCAACACAAGGTCTTCCTATGGGCTTGTACAACAGTTTGTCTGGTGGCACCAATGAGGTGGTGGTAGCCCTTCGGCAGTGACACGAAACAGTTGTAAATCACAACACAGGCTGAATCCCCAGGGCATCTCTCCCTGCTTCCTGCACTGGGTGTAAAGCCTGGCCACCAAAATTACTCTTTCCACTTGGAGAAGATCTACGGGCCTAGCCAGCACTAGTGGAGCACATAAAGACCTCCCAACACACGTAGTCCCCAACCTTCCCTACCCCTGCCTGGCTGTGCTGGAAGGTTGCCGTTGTCTGATTGGTGTACATCTTTGTCCTTGTCCTCTGAGGTGGACACCCTCACAGGGGTGTCCTCGAAGTTAAAATAACTGGACTTGTTCACACTGACAGCCCATAACCATCACTGCACCACATATTTCATCTTGCTACAACATTTGCTTAAGCTCAGGAAGGTTTCTTGTTATGCGAGCCCTAGGAGATAGGCTGATAAAGCTCAAGTGAGTGTAATTTTTATCACCTTGGGAAGAAAGCTTTCCTGCAACATAACATGCAACAATTTATCACCCTTTTCTTCCCTGTGGCACTTACAGAATATGTAAGCGCAAAGGATTGCAGCCAAATATAGAATTGAAGGCACATCGAACTTTAATTAATTTTCTGGAAGAATTTATGGTGGGGGAACCAGTGGGAGGTGAGAAGCAGAGCTCATCCCTGTATTTCATTTTCCTCAGCTGCATATGATGGTAGCTGTCTCTCAGTGTGACTCTTTCTCGTAAGCGTGCTTAGAAGCAGCTGGAAGCTGGCTAGACTGTGACAGATGGTGCCAAACCTCTATTGTTTTGGCTTAAGATGGATATTTTGGAGTGGTTTTGCTTTAAAAATAATTATCCTCCAAACTTTCCATTCTCTCTGAGGCGCAGAAAAGTTCCTGGTGAGGCAGGAATCATGAGAAAGGTAGCAATGAAATGAATGTAAATCTACCATTATCCTGATATAACTTATTTAGGCCGTGACACGAAAAACTCAGGAGCATTTCCATGCTTGGGTAAGTATTACCAATGAGGCATTGCTAGAACATCTTGCTGCAGGACAGACCATTCACCAAAGAGCAGGCAGACACTGCTGATTCTGTACGATCACAGCTGACTGAGAGCTCACACCAGAAATGCTAGCTGCAACAGGAATGTTGGCTGGGGCAGAGACATGTGTTTTAATACAGCAGATCCGTGCCAGCAGCAGCCGTATTGGAGATGCAGTCATGCTAACAAAAAGTGCTTTTGCCAGCACAGCATATACAAAGTATAACAACAACAGAGACTCCCTTTCCAGCTTTTGGCATCTACTTCAGAAATTTAACTAGAAGCATCTGCTGCTCCTATGCAAACTGAAGAGCTGAGGCCTTAAGGGTGGCATTGTCCTCTCTGGATTGGGCATAATATGCCTGGCAGGGGATGGTGGCTACTCTGAGCATAACCCCAGAAATCCGTGGTTCCCACTGGTGGAGCAGGTTGCACCTTCAAAGCAGGACAGGCTGTGGATGTAGAAGGAGCTGGTTCCTGCACTAGGAATTTCATGG
Source organism: Bolborhynchus lineola (assembly GCA_025448015.1). NCBI lineage: Eukaryota > Metazoa > Chordata > Aves > Psittaciformes > Psittacidae > Bolborhynchus > Bolborhynchus lineola. The sequence goes on along the minus strand of JAOEHX010050514.1, from coordinate 6,071 downwards.
ATATGCTGCACTGGTGTCTGGTCTCTGACAGCTCAAATCAGGGCTAATCCCCATTATTGATAAGTCCTTATAGAAATCCTGCTAAGAGCAGTAAATCTTGCTAAACAGCCACTTTGCAGAAATCACTACCAGCTGGCTCAAGCAGACTCAGCTAACAGGTACTGACAACTTCACACTGAGCACCCTTCAGCTCCTGCAAAATGCACCCACATCAGTGTGTTTCCAGAGCCAGCATAGTACAGAATCCAAAAGGGTCTTAGCGAGATGAGTTTTTGGCTTTGCTTGGGAACTAGACACCCTGTAACAGCCGCTTACCTTGTTAGCAGCTAGCAGGTGCCCGTGGGAGGGAATTTACATTCACTAGACAAACACAAATTCCAGTGAGGAGATTAAACTTGTAAGAGTCTTATGGAAAATAAACATCCTGGTTAAGGAGAGGGGCTGGAGAACTGGTGCTAAATATAACCACTGGGTACTTAGACCTCAGCGAAGAGTGTTAATGGATAACTTGTTAATGGATAACTTGTTACCCAAAGCGCTGAAGGAAACCTCAAAAGTCCATTTGGAAGGAGTTACAGAAACTCTGTGTGTGCATAAGATAAGAAAGGAGGCCAACAAACAGCTCTGCTGAAAGCACTGGGAGTGATGTAAGAGACAGGAAGAGGAGCTCAAAAGCTGTTAAGGCTGCGGAAGACCCTGCTTCCAGGGGTAATGGGATTCTAATTTTCCCAACCTGAGGTTCAGGATACAAGCAGGACAAGAGGAATTTATTCTTAATGAAAAAGTAATCACTTGAGTAGAAAGGAGCGGAGGCAGAGCCCTTATTTCTGTTATACTCAGTCATTTTTCTGGATAAAGCATAAGTGTTTGTGAAAGAGGAGGATGACAGTGCAGAGAATAATTCCTGCTAGACCTTTATTTGAGAAGCTCATGCACACAGACACAAAAGGCATTCTGTATCTTTACAGACTATAGCAAAATGAAAGACTAAAATACCTAGGCAGAAGGACATTCACACTGCCAGGACACTGATACTTTCAGGTATAGATAAAACTCAGTTCTGTGACATAACAAACTCCCTGAGGTTGTTGCTGGTCTACAATCACATCAAGTCTTTGCACACTAGGCCTAGATGATTACATGATTATGGCCTTCTCCCTCGCCATCCCGCCCCCCATGAGAGGATAAATTCTTGCACCTTTTTACGCTGGAGGTCTTTTTTTATTGTATGCATTGTAACTAAATGCATACATTCATATGCGTACATTTTTGAGAATGTGATTTAATATAGTATAGGAGACCTAATCCTGCACCACGAGGGGGAAACAAAAATGACTAAACAACTGCAATGCCTTATTATGATGTATTCTGTTAACTCTGTGCAGGTGAACATCTGGGCTCAAAGGGTGGCTCACATCTGGTTGGTTTATGAGAGGTTTATGAGAGGTTTATGAGAGGAGTACTGCACGTGTTGTTTAGCATCTTCATCAACAACCTGATTGATAACACAGAATAAACCCTCAGCAAATTTAAAGAAGATGTTTAATTAGAATAAGCAGCTGGCAAGAGGAGTGGCAGAGCTTCAGTCCAAAAGACCTTTGCTAAACATGAGGACTAGGCCAGCCTGAAGAGCTTGAATAGCTTATCAAAGAGAAATGAAAAGTTTTGCATTTGTGGCAGAATAGCCTCATGCATCAGTACAGGCTGGGAAGTAAATGGCTAGTGGTAACCCTGTTAAAAAAGCCCTTGGTGCTTATGGTGTAGGGGTACTGGTTCACCATTATAGGTGATGGGCATTCTTACTACAAATGAGGCAAGCCATACACTCAGCTACATTAGGAAGACCTAATGTAGCTCTCCATTAGAAAGATTTTTGTGATGGCAACAGTCCTGCTTTCAACAGGTGATTGGAGTAGATTACCTCTCAAGTTATGTGTCAACCTATATTTCCATGATGCTATAGCTTCAATCTCAACAGCAGATTAGTCACTGAATAACTTAATGTTTATTTATTTCCCAGAAAATATGTATAAAAGATTCCCCTGATCTATATATGTCAGTGTGAACTTGAAACAGTACTTTAATTTTCCATACAGAGTCATCTCCTTCCCCAGGCAAGAACACTTGCCTTGAAATCCTAATGTAGGCAGAAGGTTCTGAATGTGGTGTGTGAAAGTTGGAGGTTTGGTCAATTACATTGCTACCCTGAGTAATTCTGGTGGCTTAAAACTCTTTGCTTTATAGCTTAGTAAATTGATGCTGGTTGTCATGAATCTTGGTAGCTGGGAGGGACAGGGCAATAGTCCTTTCTTGTTTTCATTACTGGCCTGTAGAACTGAAGTTAATAAAAGCAATGATTTCTTAAGATGCACTTTGCATTGCAGCTGTCCTCAGGCAAGAGGACAGCATGCCTGGTTTAACACTTGGCCTTTAGACCAATAGCAAAAAGTCTGATATCCAACTCTGAGTCATGTAAGAGGAGAAAGAGGACCATCCCCTGCTGAAGGCAGGGTTTTGAAATTATATTCTCCATCTTTCTCTGGTTTCCTCAAATCGTTCTGGTGCACTCATCTATACACCCACTCTCTAAATTGGAAAGGGAATGCTTTCTGGTTTGGAGATTAGTGACTTGAGCAGAGCCACTGGGATGAGATCAAAGGCTTGTGGGAAAACGATGAGCGATACTTTCTCCAAGTAAAATCTCATCAGCAACCCTCCCAGGATTCTGTTGTTGCAGTGGCAGGAACACCTTCACCCACATTCATCCCATCACATCACAGATACTTTATGAGGCACCTAAATTAAGAGTCTTGTTGTCTTAAGCTCTCTTATTCCTGTAGAGAAGGAACTCCAGAATGCAATTTAGCACTCCTACATCCTGAATTACTCTTTTCAGGGTGTCTGTCTCTCTAAGGAAGCCTTGGGTGACTAATACAGGCACTTCAAAACTTTCTTTTTGTTTATCAGCCTGCAAGTCAAGGTGTAGATATTTTGCCTATGTTAAGCTTGCAAGTTCTGGTTAATTCTGATGGCTGAATGGCTTGGTGTGATGAGCCAGCCCAGGGCTGACACATTGCTGATGCACACTACCCAGACAGTCTAAAGGGTACTACAGAGTACACAGTACAGTCATTAACCTCAGTGTCTGCTGTGAACCGACTGACAACAGATAGACCAAATGGTAAGGTCTGAACTTGAAAAGTAGTTCCACAAGTGAGCCAGCACAACAGCTAAATACTGTCAACATGCTGCAGCTGTCCTCCCTCCGTTTATTCCTTCTCTTTCCCTCTTGGAGGCTTCAGACCTGCTGTGAGAGCAGGTATGTTTTGTTGCTTTGGTCTTCACACACTGAGTGGACAGACTTCCAAAGTTTCCATGAGCTTTGTACAGCCATGTACAGCAACTGTGACTCCATGGCAAGCTATTTGAAACTCCAAAATAAATCTAGGTGGACGAAGACCTGATGTAGAGATCCGATAACACCTAATTGTTCTCGTCTCCTTATCCTTCTTTGACTTATGCCTTCCTCCAGTCCCCCATATTCCATGATCCTGTGATCCAATCCCATCGGAGTGGCAGGCAAGCATGAGCTGATGGACTGTTCCTTGAGCCTATACCTCCTGTCAAGTGAAGTCTTCCAGAAGGGGTATGGGATAATTAGGGTAACATCCTTCAGGACATCATTTTGCATGCAGGTGCTGCTGAGCATTAACTGTGTTGAGCCTATAGCCTTTCCTTAGCCCTGGTGGATTCTGCTAATCATTTCTTTACCAGGAGCTCATCTGGGCTCTTTCTGGATCTCAGATGCTGTGTCTGAGAAGGACTCATTCTACCATGTTATTTCTCAGCACTAGGTAAGACATCTCAAAACACTTCTTCTGAACAATGGCACTGCATTTTCTTTTGTCATCCCCTGTTTGAAGGCACACAGTGATGCCTCCCCTTCCATTCACCATGCTCACCAGGATTTTTTCTGCATCATGTTACTTCTGCCATGTTTTAAGAGAAGTAGCTATTGCCAGTGTAGAGATGGAAAAAGAAAGTGGCACTGCAGAGACAAGTTTTAGCTCTGACATTAGGAAAGGTTCTCTAAAACTGTGGCCTGGATTCCTACCTCCTCAGGTACTTAAAGCAGTACCAAAGACCCCAGTCGAAAGGGATATACCAGGTGGCAGTTGTTTTCTTTCAGCTTGCCTCAAGTACCATCAGAAAACACCCATCTTCCTCTATTGTCCACCTTCACTAGGCCAGGGCTGCACCGTGCTGTGACTCCTGAGGTGTTAAAGAAGATTATCTGCATCCTGGAAATCCTCTTTCCTGCTGTGAGCCTGGAAAACACATCCCGAACCTCAAGAGTTGTTCCTATGAAATAAAGGTGCTGGTACCATAAAAGATGCTGGTTTTCCTGTTCAGATGTCAAAATAATACACATTCAGCTTTTGTTTCATACAGCCACATACTTGTTTGAAGTTGTGAGCACATGCCGAGTGTCAGTTTCCTTCTTTCCTTGTTTCAAAGTGTACACTGCATGTCTGTATAAAAGTATCTCTAAGTGTAGGAAATCCTTCTTCCTTTCATTGTGCATCTATTGGACATGTTATCCATTTGTGTAAACAAAAAAAGGGGTATTTTGAAAAAGTGGAAAATCCCAAGTGCTTACTTGAATTAACTCATTTTTCACCTCTCAGTAGATTGTATTTGTCTCATTTTGTAGTGAAATTTTCCACACATTCCAGAAGGATCCAAGGGCTCCAAGGGCTCTAGGCATCCGATTAGTCAGGAATGACTAGGATGGCTGTGTAAGCCTGGCCTCCAGTGGAGTGGGCTCCCTCTCACTGGAAATCATCTGGAGCCAGGCTGTGGAATGATGGGGAAGGCTGTGACTGCCCAGTGGAGCTTCCCGCTGCAGCATTTGACCTTTTGGCTGTACAACAGTAGAGACCTGGAGCAGCTGTACAGCCTGCAGCAGCCAGCTGACCCAGCTGGGGATAGCATGGGGGTTTTCCTGGTAGGATTAGAGCATCAACAGTGACTGTGCAGCCAAGTGTTTCCATATAGCTCTGAAGTGCATTTTTGTGCTTTCATAAATAGATAGTTATCTTGTTTCTTCAAAGAAGGACAGAGCATGGTTTACTTCCCAAGGACACCCAAAAGCCTGTGTGCAGGAAGGAAACATCTGTGGAGGTGAGCAGGCATGGTGAGGAGGTTTAGCTCTGTGCTGGTTTGTGGGAACTTATAGCAAGCCACTCAAAGGTTTTATATCAAGTGAGTAGTGTGCTAATGCCTCACCACACAGGAGTATTTCAGGGCTGAAGTTCTCTATTTATTTAGGTTTTGGCTTGCTGTGCATGGGGTGCCAAAGAAAATTAATTGGAGGGGCTGTAGCTGCACCAGCAGTGAGCCTGAGTGATGGGGAGCAATCTGCCTGGAGATTGAACCTGTGACTGGTCGGACTGGAGAGTCCCTTTTCCAGGGGACCTGTTAGGACTTGTAAGGCATCAGCTTCCCACCCACATTCTGTGTGATGTCCACACATAATGCGGCACTACCTTATGACATGTGTGGTGGGGTCCAGGACCTCTGTGCCTGCCCAGCTGTTCCAGTCCCCAAGATGTTGGCACAGACTGGACATCTGCAGGACAGTGGGGAGCAAGTGTCTTGCAGCTACTGTCCCTTACCATTATGAACAACAGAGTGATGCACTGGTAAAGAAGATCAGTACTGGCGCTGCCAGAAAAAGCGGTGGGTCATAGTGGTAGAGGACTTTACTTTGAGAGCAGCAAGTGCACCCATCTGTTGGCCTGACCCAGTCTCAAGGGAGGTGTGCTGCTGAACTGGGTTCAGCAGTAGCAGTTGTTTCTCCTTCTTAGTAGCTGGTGCAGTGCTGTGGTTTTGACTTTGGCCTGGGAACAGCACTGATAACACCGATGTTTTCAGTTGCTGCTCAGTAATGTTTACCCTGATCAATGACTTTCTGAGCCTCGTGCTCTGCCGGGGAGGAGGGGAAGCCGGGAGGAAGCAGAGACAGGACACCTGACCCAAACTGACCAAAGAGGTATTTCATACCACAG
>JAOEHX010050512.1:0-10732 GCA_025448015.1 Bolborhynchus lineola | reverse complement strand
GGGTTTTGTTTGAGCAAAAAGTATCCCTAGAGCAGTTCTTCTGGTTCCTGTCATCTCTATTCACCAGAGCACTCTTTAGCTTAATGGTCTTAACTTCTTACTCTCCTTTTTGCCCTTCAAATCCTCCATTTGTATAGCAGCTTTGTCCTTATCCCCCCCGACTCTACTACTCCCTGTACACTTTAGAGCTCCATTTTTCACTCACAATTAACTTTAACAACTTATCACTCATCCACATTGGTTTTCAAGTTTTATGTTTAGTTTTATGCAAAGATATATTCCCTCCCCCCGAGCCAACTCCAGCACCTCTTTAAAGTTTAGCCAATTTTCCTTCATAGGCCATTTTCTACTCAACAGTGCCAGTTAACTTCACTTAGTATGTTCCTTATTTTATCCAATTGGAAGCATTTGAGGTTTACTTCACCTGGTTTTCTATCAAACCTCCTACCATAGCTGAAACCTGAAGCAGCAATCTTTCGCTACCTTGAAGATGTTACACAATGTCCTTGCAGTGTAGGAAACTCAAATACTGTCCCCTGTATCTTCACCCATTGCTTTCAGAAGCATAGTCCTAGCACATCCAGACACACTAAATCAAGGTAATAAGCATAATATACTAAGAAGTTATATGTAAATAAAATGCAAACTACGTAAAAGTGACAACCTCACCAAGCCACGACTGTGTATTCTTAAATCCTCAACTCCAGACAAATCATGCCCCTAAAAACCCATCAGTGTGCAACAGAATCTCTAAATGCCCCAGAAATCTCCATTTTAACAATGAAATTCCCAGACACTATCACACCACCCAGCAGTTAACTCTCCTTTTGCATTTCCACCACCATCTTTTCCACAAGGTTTAGGCTGAAAGTGCAGAGCACTAATCCTCTCTTGAACCACAGCCCCCCCTACCCCCGCTGCAGAGAGCAGCCGATGAGGACAGGAGAGCAGGGTGTCCCCAGGACCAGACCAGCAGGAGAGGCAAGGACCTCAGCCCTGTGAGCACAGCACATCCCAGGAAAGGAGGGCAGATACTTATGCAAGGAGTTACAGGGGTTTTTTGGCTCACCCCTGTGAGGAATAATGAAGTCTAATTCTTTGAAGCAGGGAAAAGAGTTTGTCTCAGGAAAAAATGTAAAGGGCATTTCAAAGATGTCTTATTTTTCCTTCCTCTGGCAGGGGTGAGAAGTAAACCTACTTTCAATAGAATCACAGAATAGTTAGGGATGGGAAGGACCATAAGATCATCCAGTTCCAACAACCCTGCCATGGGCAGCCTTTAAGGAGATAATGTCCTTTGCAAGACAAGCAGCAGGAATGGGGTGCTCTCTGCATCATCTGCTACAGATAAAAAGAACCATGGTGTTATTTACTATGCTCTTGCTACAGCTGTGCTCAACTTGTGTGAGGTGTATGGGTTCCTGTACTCTACTGCAAGCAGGAGAGATCACTGCTTACGCAATACACTGGGTTTCTTCTTCATGGAGGGAAGACAGAGCTCGTTTAGAGGATTCAGAAAGGATCAGGTGTGTGCTGAACGCACTAATCCTGCAGTGCTCTCCCACAGCACCCGCTGCCTCAGCATCGCACACGCCACCATGGTCAAGCTGCTCAAATGCCCTTTGCCAATTCTTCTCAGGGCTCTGGAGAAGGAAGATCCTGCGGAGTATTGGCTAAAACCACTCAGTAACAACCAGCATCACTCAGGATGTTCATCATGTGGGAAGAGAGGGGGGAAACAGGCTACAAGGGAACAGGTAAGAAAAGGAGAAAACCGGAGTCATGCAATGTTGATGGAAGCTTTAGAACAGGAGGCGAGACAGATTTTGAAAACTAATAATCCCAGATGTATAATTTGCAGTACCTGGCCACAGTGTACAGTCATCTTACCAAGGCTAGGATCCTCCATCTAACTAGTGATCCAATCCCATTTTCTGTCAGTGGAAAGAAAACATCTTCAGGGAGGGACCTGTTTCAGCTACAAGGAGGTTTCTATACTAAATCAAATGTGCTGGCGTTGTCATTTCTCCTTTCAACCTTCACGTGTAGGCTAAGGAGACTAGACAACATGTAGACAAGTTGAAGGCTGGGAAAATGAAACCCATTCTTAGCATCTGCAGTACAATACTGATAATATTTCAGATTTGTGAACTCTTCTGAGAGACACTTTAAGGGGAGCTAGTATTAAGCCCTAGACCAGCAGACTTATCTGCATACCTTGAAATCAGTGCTACTCAACCCTCCAGCTTGAAGCACCAAATATTTGTCTGCCCTTTTCTGCTGAAGAACATTACAAGGCTTCAAGAGAAGCCAGTGTAATACTGTATCTACCCTCATAGTGATCTGGGGGATCAGCAGGGCTGAGCAGCATGAGAGGTCACCACCTCTGCTACCTTCAGACAAGACTGCTCTAATTGCCTGCAATATAAAATGAAAAAGGAATCTTCCGGTTTTCCACTGCGGAAACCCTTCTCCTGAACAACATAAAAACCCAAATGGATTTGGGAATGGGAAAAATAAAAACATAAAAATCAATCACAGACTTAAAATGAGAGTTTTCTAAGGAAGCAAATAAATAACTTATTGTAACTTTATGCAGGACCACAGAATCACAGAGTGGTTTGGGTTGGAAGGGGCCTTAGAGATCACCTAGCTCCAACCCCCTGCCTCAGGCAGGGACACCACATAAACCATATGTGCACTTAAAACACAGAAAGAGAAAAGGACCTCAGCCCACTCTTGAGTGCTAACCGAGGGGGACCAAGGGAGTCAACTCAAGCCTGGCTATTTCTTTCAAGTACCCTTTAACACTTACCTGTAACACACACACACACACTGCAGCAGTGGCTGCCCAGCCCTTGCAGGGCTCATATCCAATTCAGGGAGTCTGCAGAGCCATCAGTCAGAGAAGCAGAGACCAACATTATACCACATGACAGGGTTACGGAGGTGTGATGACCGTTAGAAGACACTCGGCTTTATGACACACACGATTTGGCACTGGTGTACAAGGATATGCTGTAAAAGCCAGCAGGAATTACATTATGAATGAAGAGGGACTCACTGAATTAGGAATAGGATCTCTCCTAGAAGCCAGTAAGCATCAGAGCTGTGGAAAGAGTTCATTACATTAGAATATAAAAAAGTGGGCTGTTACATTTCAATTGGTCAAAAAAGCTGAAAGGCATCCCATGAAAAGGGTCTATCATCATGTTACACCATGCAGTAAAAGCCAATATAAATTGTGTTAGGATTTTAATAGGGTATACACATTGGGTTACAGAGTGCAACTGAAGCCAGTAGGGTTTACATGAGGCTAAAGAGCTGTTATCTTCACAACACCACATACAAACCACAAGACTCTGCCCCATGACATGAAACGGGGCTTCCTGAGACCAAATGAGAAGAGGACTTTTTATGCTCATGTTGTGCTAGACAATAGAAGCCAACACAAAAATGAATTATGATGTGTGCAAAAGGACACTTCCGAACCATGTGCAAGAGTTATGAAATTAAAATCCCTTCTAAATGGGACAGGATAGAAGTAGAAGTAGCAGCACTACAAAATCAGGCCTCATACCATCATCAGAAGGGGGATGAACTCAAGCTGCTTGTCCATCTGAAGCCAGTGTGCAAGACAGTGCAAGGTCTTGTTCAAGCCATAATGATGTTTATTTGGAGGGAAAGTTACTCTAAGAGCTTCTGAAGATAGTTTTTGTAAAAACTAAGCATACTGTCTAAAACAAATGGAAAAGAAAAACTACATTACCCAGCAAAGAAATTCCACATGCAGGCATCAATGGTGGTAGTTGCATTATATTAGCAACAATACTCCAACTGCATCTGATGTTAATGCTGATTTGACTGTACCCCCTGGACCTACAGCTACACTGCCTTCAAGAACCTGGAGCAGGGAACAGACAGGTGCCAGATGTGCTTCTTGACTTACCATCACACATCTGCATTGCCATCTGTAATAGATGGCCTGTACCCCCCAACTTCACTGCCTTCAGACCCTAAGGCCCTTGAAAGCACAAGACTAAGACTACACCACACCCATACACCCAGTTTTACCAGTCCTCATGGGAAGGGGCAAGAGCAACAGGTTGAGTGGAAGCACAAGACATTTTGTTAACTAATAACTCCAGTGCTGCAGACAGCAATACAGCAACAGGAAGCAGGATGAGATGGTCATACTACACCCATCCCATCACACCATAACCTGGTACAGAACTAGAACATCCAGTTCTGCCCTCCACCCTTCCCAAAGTCACCCTCAAGCCTGTCAGCATCATCATCAGCACTCACAGCAAAGGCTGAGCTCAACCCTGAGCTCTCCCCACCCCCAAAGATCTTCCTGTGAGTACATTTGTAGTCTGAAGCATGGACCAGGCATGAACCCATCTGCTGTCATGGACCAAACAAACTCAAAGTTAGCCTGCTACCTCAGGGAGAGCCCTAGAGGAGGGTGCAAATGGCCAAGCAAATCCCCAAGTGATTACTGACTAGAAGGGAGAAATGAAGCTGTCACACAGGAGAATGAAAGAAAAGGAACAGATTTGGGGAAGGAGAAAGAGGTTTTCCTCTTGCTGGCAGTGCAGCCACTGGATTCCTTGCTCACTTCTCCTGAGGTCCCTGGTAAGCCCTCAGGCTTGTGAGACCCAGTAACAGGGGCTCCATCATACACAGGACAGCTTTGGTATCTACTACAGTATCTAACTCCAGTGAGGGAAGCATGTAGTAACCTGGCAATTATTTAAATCAATTAGCAAGCTACTTTTCCATTCAGACATCTAGCGATGTCAGGAGCTTTCCAAGAGTCTGTTTCTTCTCATGGTCTTTTTCCCGCAGCATGTTTTTAATTATGGCCCATGCTAATTTTAATGAGTTGTCTGCCTTCAGTTCTGCGTGACTATAATGTTCTCCAGCTGATTTTAAAAACTCACAAGGTTTGAACTTCTCAAGCTGCCTTCGCAACAAAAGCAGCCGACTCGTGAATGGCCTGGCAGCCACCTTGCGCTGCAGACTGCACCGTGCTGCATTCCAGGCAGCCTCCATCCCTCTGCACCCCAGAACAGATCCCTGCACCGGCTGCAGAGCCCCCTCATGTGTGTTAACCCCTCCTTTGCTGAGCTCCACCAGCACATACATACATCACCTTCACAGAGCACAACTTTTCACCTGCCTTTTCTTACTCAGATTGATACAGCTTTGCAATATTTTCAAGTTACAGGAAGCATTAATAAGTTTTAAAGCCAAAACGGAGACATTATGATCATCTTGCTAACTGCCCACACAACACAGCACACAGCACTTCATGTACATTAGGCAGAAGCTCTCCCCTGTGAGGGTGCTTACGCGCTGGCACAGGGTGCCCAGAGAAGTTGTGCATGCCCCATCCCTGGCAGTGCTCAAGGCCAGGTTGGACAGGGCTTGGAGCAACCTGCTCCAGTGGAAGGTGCCCCTGCCCATGGCAGAGGGTGGGGGATGGATGAGCTCTCAGGTCCCATCCAGTCCAAAATGCTCCATGTTTCTATGATTCCTGGCTCAGGCCAAATCTGTTTGGTTCAGATGAGATACGATTCTAACAAAAGGCTCAGCCTTTGATTTGAATCATCCAAGTTACTGAGAAATGGCTTCGCAATGTTTCAGCAAGTTTTAATCAAACACAGATAAATTAACTGTGAAATTCTCATCTCTTCCAAGAATAGAGAATAGTGCTCACCTTGGGATTCATTTTGTGCAGAAAAAGAGAGAGATTCGTGAAGGTGGTGTGAAGTCTTCTACATGCAGTGCTCACAGGTTAGTGGCAAGACGGATCACCTGCAACCTCCTCCTATCTCTGCCACGGAGGTGTTAAATACGAAGAAATCCACTCCCGAGTATACCCTTGAAATCCTACCCCAATACTTGGCTTCTGGCCCATGATCCTCACCTGAAGGTCACATTACAACTTAAGAGCACTGGAGAATGAAGTTGAGCAGCCTTGACTCTTGTTACCACCTGGCCAGACTTCCCCCTTCTAAGGTATGCACAGCATATCCCCCCTGGTCTGCATGGCAGCTCTCCTACTGATGCAAACTGGCACTGCTTCTTTTCGTCTTCTTGAATTGCACCACTTCTAGAGCTCCAAAAAGACATGAGAGGAGAAACTGTAAATGTTAACTTACTTAACACAAAACTCGAGGTAGACAAAGTTCATTCTGCACTACAAAGAAGTGCTCTCCTGTTGGCTTTGAATCTCTACGCCTGCTCCAGAACTGTGTTTCGTCTTTGCTTATTTAAGGCTTGTTCTATCCACCTGAACCTTTGCAATTTTTTTCCACAGCCTAAAGTAAAATTTAATTTTTCAGAAGCAAATTACATTTTCAGACTTTCCAGCCCTGCAGGGATGTTACAGCTCGTTCCAACTGTTCTGGAAAACCTCTGCTCTTCAAAACTACCCATGTTGTTGCAAAGAAACCAGAGAAAGTCAAGAACTAGTGCACACACAAACAGATGTACACACAAAACACAAAGAAAACAGACCATGTGAAGCTGTGATGAAATGGAGCTGCTGGCTGAAAGGAGCACGTTAGACTTACCTGTGCACTTACCAGTTATCTGAGCTGCAACAATACAGCAAATTCTGTATTAAGTATCATCTTCAAAGAAAGACGTTCTTTCACAAAAAGACATCTTTTGGGCCTCCAATGTTCAAATCATCTACCTTAACCCTTGTACTGGTAATAATAAAAAACAAAGAGATTTCTACTGTTCTATTACAATGAATAATGCCTCCTTCTCCAACCCACACTATGATCTCTCATGAACCTGTTCTATTTTGCATTCAAGTATCGGTCAGTATCATCTTATTTGCAGTATCAAGTACCACTCAGTATCATCTTTTGCGTTCAAGTATCATAAGTATCATCTTATTTCTCTCCAGGCACATGGCAATTTTGTCTCAAACTCAACGTGTTCATGATTTATTGAAAACTGAAGGCTAATCCACATTGAAATGCACTTGTACACTCGGGTGTGCTCACACACCACCCACAATCTGTCAATGCACCTTTATGCTAAGGAAGTCTGTACATCAGGAGGAATGCAGATATGAAAATCCCAATTTTCAAACATGTTATAGCCACTGAGAGTGGACACAACTGATAAGCACAGCAAACCAGACAGATGAAGCCTTTCTGGACTGCGCATGGGCTGAGGAGCACAATGGACATTGATCCAAAGAAATGGCAAATCCCTTTGTTTCCCACTGATCTATCAGACTGCTCAGGTTTATGAAAGAGAAACAGGCAACCTAAAAGACATCCTTATTATATGCTTTCCTAGTACACCAATCAATTACCTTTGTCCCAGCAATGCTTCGGATGCATTATGAACCCTCCTTATTTGGTGAAAGCATCTTCACAGAACAAAGCCTGTTTCTGAAAGTAGGAGCCCAGGCAGCACCATAATGGTGGTTCTGCAGAGCTACAGCATCCTCACCAAAGAACAGAGAAAAGGAGCCTGCACCAAAGCCTGCTCAAATGGAAATCCCATCCCATTTAACGAGAGTCCAAACAGACCCTATAGATGTGCTCAATATGCATGCCTACATATAAATGTGGCACAGCCACCTAATGAATGCTTCCCTGTGCCATCAGGGTTCAGCCATTGTAAGAGGGAGCACCTAACATGAACAAATTAAAGAGTGATTTATATACTTGTCTTTATTCAGGGCTCTAAAACATTAGAATGTTCTAAATAAGTAAAAAATTTTCTGCAGCTGCTGCGAACGGTTCATTCCTAGATGTAAGCTTGGCCAAGAGCACTGTGCCAAATTCACACTGAAGCCATTAGCACACTGAAAACCAAGATACACCTAATGTAGCATATGCTGGCCAATGCTTTAACATGAGCAATGCTGATACCTACCAGCAAATACAAACATTTCCCAGGCTGCTCCCTTCCCCACAGGTAACCTTATCCCTTCTCCCCAAGGTGTGGAAGAGCCAGGATGAAGTGTTACAGAATTGGGAGGACGTTCCACATTACAGATGTGTAAAACAGCTGGGCCAATGATGTCATTAAAACATACTTCGCCACCTCTGCTACTTGCTCTTGTTATTAGAAGCAGACATTAACTTGCTTTACCTAATGGTGCTGTGTAAACCTGTTATGTCAACTCCTCAAGCACGTTCTGTTCCTCATTAGCACAGACAACCCACAGCTGCTTCCCATAAACGTCTCTGACTGGCTTTGAACTTGCCCTGCTGTAGCGCAGACATGTTCTGCTTCTGACACGCACATTTTGATCTGGATAACAAAGTCTTCTTCTGAAGAATCTATACATGCTCTATTCCAAACCCATGGAGTATGCATGGACCACAACAGGAATTTAATGGAAACAAAGCCGTAACGCTTTTTCTCCATCTTTCCATCACAAACACAGACAAAACAAAGTTCAATATTTCAAGCTCCACTTCTCAAACTGAAGTCAACCAAACCTCTACTGAGCTTCTTGGAGCACCAAAGGCAGTTCTAAATTCTCCTAAAAAACAAGAATATCTCAGCGGCTTTCAGTTGTGCCAAAACAGCTACTACTAATAGAGAGGAAACAGAATAGGTGCTTTACAAAGTAGGGCCTTAAGTACTAGTATTGTTCTAGGTTCAGATACTGTCCTCTTTCCAATGGGACATATACAAATGCTCCTGTGAGCTCACCATGCCAGGATTTCCTGTCTATTGGACTATCTGCAGGCAGAGGTTTCCAACCTCCGCAACATGGTTCAGCCACACTCTAAGATCCCCAGTAACAAACCTGAGAGCTTTAATTTTGCCATGATAGGAGCCCATTATACCCATATTACTAGTTCTGACTGTTCACAGGTACCCTGTAAATCTTTTTCCTAAGAGCTCATCCCAATCTCCCCTCTGGCAGGTTAAAGCCATTCCCCCTTGTCCTGTCCCTACAGGCTCTTGTCCAAAGCCTCTCTAGAGCTTCCTTGTAGCCTCTTCAGGCACTGGAGCTGCTCTAAGGTCTCCCTTCAGGAGCCTTCTCTTCTCCAGGCTGCCCCAGCCCCGCTCTCTCAGCCTGGCTCCAGAGCAGAGCTGCTCCCGCCCTCAGCATCTCTGTGGCCTCCTCTGGCCTCGCTCCAATAGCTCCACGTCCCTCTGCTGCCCCAGACCTGGATGCAGGACTGCAGAGGGAGTTTCCCCAGAGCAGTGGGCGAGAACAGACATCAGAAATCTCCAGCTAAGCATTTAACTCAGACAGCCCTCAGAGCAGTAGTTAAGATTCACAGCACAAGCTCTAAGTGACCGCAGCATCAGAACCTTTTTTAAGCCATTACCAGCCTGACATTGCAGAGGTCCTGAAGTCACCAACTCCTCTGGCCTGGTTCTGACCTCAGCCCAGTTTTTCTCTTGCTGTGATTCTTTGGTCTTCAGGAACATGAGCCTGCTCTGACACCGCTGTTACTCACATTCAGCATTGTGAACCAAGAATGGAGTAACTATCACAAACACTTGTCTTCTTTTGACATAAGCAGATAGCCAGAATTCCAGCACATAGTCTTACAGCGTTATCTTCCCCACTTCCCCCCTTTCCAGCGCCTTTACATCTCTCTCCCAGCAGATTCGTTAAGAAACGCAGGTGCATTCCTTTCTTCTTTGCACTAAAAAACCCAAAAGGTAAATAAGTTACACCATTATTCTTACAGAGGTATTTCTTTTGGAAAAGTTTCACATGTGCAGCTCATTCTCCTGAAAAACTGTTGCAAACGAATGGGCTTTTTCCTCCCATGTTCAAGCTGCAAACAGAAACATAACCAAACCGGTGTGAATGGTCCTTTTGTCCCAAGACTTCTCACAGAGGGTTTTGTAATCCCTCAGGGGGTCTACAGCAAAAGGTGTAAAATGCTCCCTAATAGATCGTTTCTAGAGTGAAGTCAAGAGTCCTTCAGCCTAAGAGCTGAATGTTTTATTACTCCTGGTAGAGCCATAATAAAAATGGAAAAAAGATGAGAAGTCCCTTACAAGGAAAACGTTCATAGCTGGAAAAGAGAGCTCTTAGCAGAGGACACAGCTGCCCCGGGAGAAGAAAAGCAAAGATAATTCCTGCTCCATCATATCCACTGGGCTGGAAAGCACCTTGACCTTACATTTTCCAAGCTTCCTTCTCCTTATGACAGAAACTGCCCAGGGCTTTTCATGCACTGCAAATTGCCTTCTTTAGCTTGATTGCAGAAGGTTGAGATGTAAGTAAGAGTAATTTTCCTTGCACTTCCTAGCAGAACTGTAAACCCCCCAATACTTCCCTGCTATAGTCAATACTTGATTCAAATCCAAACTGCGTATTTAACCGTTTCAGGCTTTTGAGTTTTCAGAATCTAAACTATCAGTAGAAAGGACAAGCAAGAGGAAAAGATGAATTGCTGGTTCTTCTGCAAAGTAGCAGAAGTTGAAAAACAAAGAAGGGCCACAGAGATGCTGTGAGGGCTGGAGCAGTTCTGCTCTGGAGCCAGGCTGAGAGCTGGGCTGGGCCAGCCTGGAGAAGACTCCTTAAGGGAAGACCTCAGAGCAGCTCCAGTCCCTAAAGGGGCTGCAGGAAACCTGGAGAGGGCCTTTGGACGAGAGACGTAGGGACAGAACAAGGGGAATGGCTTTAATCTGACAGAGACTGAGATGAGCTCTGAGGCAGAAGCTCTTCCCTGTGAGGGTGCTGAGGCGCTGGCACAGGGTGCCCAGAGAA
>JAOEHX010050511.1:40688-51158 GCA_025448015.1 Bolborhynchus lineola | reverse complement strand
AGCAGAGTGAGGATAATTTAAAAACTCTTCCTCTCTTTGGAAATACCTCGTTTGTGTTTGGAAAAATATCCACGGGACAGAGTGGGGAGTGCTGGGGGGGTCCTCAGGGGAAAGGAAGGCAATAAAATAAATCCGTAAATGTTAAAAACAAGCAGGAATGATGACTGACCTCCTCGGGCATGCCCGCCGCGGCTGGGGACGCTGCCGACGGCACACGCAGACCGCAGCAAGCCTCTCCTGCGGCTTGTACACTCCGGAGTATTCACTGCTCCTCTGTAGCCCACTGTAGAACAGTAAATTATTCAAGATTGAAGCTTAAATCCCGTGTGGTTTCATTCTGGGGGCGATGGCCTTCCCCGGATGAGAGTGTTTCATGCTGTAGGCAGAGGTGTGTGTATCTGAACAATAACTTCTCTGAGCTAAGGGGAGAAGCTCCTCAGCCCCTGACAGCAAAGTGCTGGAGATAATGTTCAGGCAAAGGAAGATGTAATTATTCCTTAAGTGGAGTAGAGGTAGCTATTCTTTGAATGGAATACAGGTGGTTTCCTTGAATGGAGTAGAGGTAGTCATATTTGAAGCAATCTGCTGTAACGGAAGATGTCTCTGTCCGTGGTGGGGACGTTGAACTAGATGAGCTTTCCCTTCCAACCCACACCGTTCTAAGATTCTCTCACGTTCATGCCCTCTTAGGAGTACCTGCCAGACCAAGATGTAGCAGGGAAAGGCCTCTGCAAGTAAAATAATACTAATAATTACAGAATCCATTTGCATTCCTTGCAGTTTTGCCAAGTCTGGAGGGAGCTCTGAAAGAAGAGGCCTGCTATCTCCTATGGTGCTTTGGCAGAGCCTGGTGCCTTCCTGCAGCCATGTGCTGAGGGTGGCAATGCAGCTGGGCCCAAAGCAACTTCTCCATCTCCTCATACTGCTTGAAGGGTTGCTGGGACCCTGCCTGCATCTTCTCAGGCACCCCAGTACGTGAAAGTACTGAAACCAGGTCCAGTTGTGTGACGGTATAGTTGCACAAATACCAGTGGAGATGCTGATATGCAAGAATTTGAGCCAAGGTACAGCTTTAGTGTGAGACTTTATTTCCAGTCAGGTCTCCTTTTACACTCTGTGTTCATCAAGGAGGTGCATCAGCTCAATGCAACAAGTGAATTCATGACAGTAACGCTACAGCATTGGTGAATATTGCGCATCATAGAATAGTTGGGATTGGAAGGGAAGGCTTATCTAGTTCCAACCCCCTGCCACAGGCAGACACCTTTTACTAGGCGAGGTTGCTCCAAACAACCTAGCCTTTGACCACTCCCAGTGATGGGGCATCTGCTGCCTCTCTGGGCAGCTTCTTCTGGTGTTTCATCACCCTCACTGTAAAAAAAAAAAAAAATTATTCTTTCTATCTAGTCTGAGTGAATGTAATAGGTGAATGTTTTGATTACAAATGTTTTGCTTCATTATTATTTCAGTTTTGGCCCTACTAAGGCAAGGCCAGCTAAATGAATGTGCTATCTGTTTACTTTCCAGATAGCTTAAGCCAATGATTTTCAATGATGGCATAAATCCTCACACAGAACATTTAATCCCTTTACAACTGTCATGGTTTTCTTGCAAGCTTACTATTTAAGGTTTCAACGCTAGGCAATTTAAAAAGCTTAAAGAAAGTGGGATTTTTCGTATAGACAGGTGGCCTGCGTGTTATCATCGGTTACTTAGGGCAACAATTCACATGAAACCTGTCTCTTTGTGTTTGTTTCTTTTTAAACCAAAATTTGGTACACAAAATGTTATTTAGCACATCCGAAACCTCTTCAGGGCCAAATACAACTCATTTATGTTCAAATATCACCACCTTGTGGTCAGTTCTGGTAAGTGACGCTTTCCGACGCCTAGCAGCGGTAGGAGCAATACTGAAGTTGTTCAATTGAAATAAGGAAGAAACTTTGATCGTTTTAACCTAACATAAAAAGTCAAACAATTTTGGGAGGTATCAGATGTGATTTGAAATCTGAATTGTTTGAAGAAAAACTATATTTAATTAATTTTCTGTGTTGCTATTAATTTCTGTTTAGCGCTTAAAATTATGTTCATGCTTTTCACAGAGCTAAGGTTTTGATTAGGGTGACTGTTTAATCCAATTGGTATGAAAATTATAAAGCTGATTTATCACACTTTTTTCAAAGCTGGTTAATATAATTGAACTTAATTAACTTTTGCATATATCAATGCGCAATGTCTAAGAAGCTTAAAATCTCTTTTTTTTTTTTTTTTTTTTTGTTTCAAGATTAAGCCACTTTTAAATCAATATTCGGTAATGTGTATTCTTCCAAAACTATGTATTATAGTAAGGTGCATTATTAAGAAGAAAAGTGTACCCTGTCTCGCTGTGCATGGAGCTGATACATGGAATCCACAGAAAACTTCTGTAGTCTTGTAGACTTATACACCATCTCTACTTGGTTGCTCATAAATTCTGATGAAAATATTATACAGAAACAGGCATCTGCTCTCACTATGTAATTGTGTGCAGAAATATCTTCACGTATCTCTTAGCAGAATTACACTGTGACTGTCCTTGTCACCTGGAAGGCTTTCATTTTTGATTGCATAGTATTCCATGAGAGCAATCAAAAAGAGCTCACTCTAAACATGTTTGTAAATGAAGCATCTTTCCTGCCAGAGAGGCTGCAGGCCTGTTCAACCCAGCCCAGTTCCCTTTTGAGCAGATAAAATCTGTGTTTACTCCTAACAGTTGTTTGCATTATTAAATGGTGTGAAGAAAAGCTGAACTTGGGAAAGAACTGGTCTGTGTTCTGTGTGTTAACTTAGCCAGCACACAAATTGACCAGACTTAAAGGTATATGTGCTTTGTTAGAAACATTAGTACTTTCCTGGTGTTTTTCTGTTAAATACAGTCAGTGTACTTTCAGAACCTCCTCCCCTACTGTTCTAGAATTAAAGCTTTTTTCTCCTCTTTTTTCTTTTTTTTTTTTTTCTTTTTTTAATGAAAGAGAACTAAATGGTTGAGAAGTCAAAAAATAGGGGAGAGAGCTGTTTGAACCATTAGTCTACATCAAAAGCTGGACTGGATAGGCTTTTAGTTGCCTTAAGATTGTCAGTAATGTATGAGATAGAGTTTGAAATACTTTAATACATAAATGAATTGGTATGTATCAGTAGTACAGATTACCATAGTTTACTCAAATCTGGCAAAAAAGGGCAAGGTCTGAGTGGATGTGAACATAAATTAAGTCCAAGAAAGAGGTAGCCATCTTTGTTTAGAGGTGTTTTTCTGTGAGCTCTTTCAAGCACATATCTTCTTATTTTGTGGTGGAAAACATTTTTACTCCTGTGACTGCTGTTTGGCGATTTATGAAATTTTATTCATATGGCAAAAAATACTAAACCAATGTTTAATCATACATAGGTTGAATGAGAACGTAGTTAATACCTGCCATTACTGCCTTGGGAGAATACTTGGTCTTTTTCCCAAGCTTTCTTTTGTTTTTCCTATTGAAAATTATGAATGTGCCAAATCTGATTAACAATGCAGACTAAATAATGCTGCACAGGAGTAAAACATGTTCTTTGGAACAATTTGTCTCCATTCATTTTATTATTTCACACTAGCATTATTCTGGCACATGTCATGAATCAAAGCATAGTTATATTTTTTATTTGTTATTAGGTTTCTGGCTATTAAAATGATTAATCTCCTTGTTAATGATATAGCTACAGTTTCCTATTCTAAACAATTCCCCAAATAGTCATGTGTTTGTGTTCACAGCACAAAACAAATTAAGTAGTTTATGTGATAAGATTTAAGGATTATTGTTTTGCCAGACACCTGTACTGATGTTTCCCATTTTGGCCATGAATTTCAGTGTGGAGGGTTTTTTCCTTTAATGCTGATTGCTGAGGAGCAACAAACCTATTCATCATATAGTTTCTGAAAGGTAGTAATCCATTAAACAAACCTTTCAGTCTACATTTTACAAGGGGAGCGGGATGCTTCTGTGTTGTATTGGCAGTAAGTTTGCTGATGAAACTTTCCACAAGTGGAAAGTTTCCTGATATCAGATCTGTTTGCAGACATGTGAAATTGCTATGATTATTCATTTGGTGTTTTATAACCAAAAGATTCTGCTAGAGAAATAGGGAAGGAAGAGGAATCATTCGCCAAACACTTTCCAGTTAAAGTTTGGATTGTGTTATCCACATCTCCATGGTATTTTCATTCTACTGGTCTCTAATTTAGACTTGTACAGGGCATGCCTTTCAAGAAATTGTTGTGTAACAGAATATTTTCCCTTCAAATGGAGCTGGTTTATCATGGCTGATCACTCAGCTGTTTGAAGATTTTCTCCTCTTCCTGGCTGTATCTTCAGGAGTCAAGCTTGAAAAACTGCTAGAGCTCTAAATCCATCAGAAAAGATGTCATTTCAGGAGCAGTCACTAATGAAAAGAGTATAGAAATATTAAATACAACAGTGTATGTTGCAAAGAGATTCATGTTAACTCTGAAGAAGCTAGAATACTTTCATTGGCAAGAAATAGCTCAGCTGAGAATTATGGTGTTTATTAGCACAAGCAGAAATATCATTAACAAAGCTACATTGCTTCTTATATTTCCCTTCAAAGGACTGTGCGCTGTGTATGTCTATCCTCAGGCAATTAGAAATTCTTATTTTTCAGACTATGGAGTATTTGTCCAAGCTACCACGACCAGAACAATGAGGCTGGCCAGGTCATTGGCTAGGCGAAAGGTACACGATAAGATCTCAGCTGACTTCTTTTAAGTACTGCTTGCAGGGACCTACTTGAAGAGGCTTTTGTTAAGTCATGTTCTACCCTACTTCCAATATATTGAGTGCACTGCATTTACTGAACTACAAAGTTCTCTCATTACCCCCAGGCACTGACATAAAATCATTTTGAGTGAGGCGTGGTCCTATTTATAACAAGTGGAAATCAGGTCATTGTCTCTCTTGTTTACTGATCTGTTTAAACTTTGGTTTCCATGAATACTCATGCTTGAGATTTTGAAATTTGCTTTCTGTTAGCAATTTTTGCATATAAAAAGGAGTAACATGATTGTCTGAAGGGGAAGAAAAACAAAATGCCCTTAACTCCATGACTTTAGCTGACTGATTATGGGAGTTGTTCAAGCATGCAGTGCTGCCAGTGTGAACCTACTGCTCCTGAAACTGGAAAGCAACATTTTTGCATGACCTTTTGTGAACCCAGATCATTCTTTTTCTTCCCACTTCAGGGCTAACTATAGATAGTGCTAAGGATTGCTTTCGCTTCCCTGTTTAGCCTTGCCCACACTGTGATTCTTATCTTCTGTTGTGGATTGCCTGTGTGCATCAACCATGGCCTGGTTATGTCACTTCTCTCCTTTTGGATTTTACTTCCTTGTGACAATAGCATTAAGATGGAAAACAGTCTGTTCCCTTTATTTTCCATGGTGGAAATATCTGCTCCAGTCTGTTGAAGCAAAGTGATGATGCTTACAAATAACACTAGAGATGCACATAAGTCCATCTTCAAACCTGTGCTGAGTTTGCTTGTTAGAAGACGTATCCCACTGGGCCCACATCAGAAGTTTATTTGTGGTAGTTAAGGTTTAGCGCTAAATAAATGTTAGAGATCAGAAAGCTTTACTTTGGTTCAAATTAATCTGTATGGTACATAAAATGAACTCTTAAGAAACAGGAACAGAAAGTGACATGTATTTATACCACAAAACATGAATCAGTTAAGTATTTCTGGCATAACAAAAAGGAACATGATGAGAATCTTTTGTCCTGAGGGGAAAAGAACATGAGTATTGTAATTGTTTTCAACATTTTCTGCCACCATTCCACTATTTATGGTTTTGATTTGGATGACCTTACTCTGGCACTGTATTTATGTCAGACATCACGGCCTACAGAAAGTATTTTATATGTCTGAAGATGTTGGCAACTATTCTAATTTGAGACTCTGAACATTTTGGTATTTCTTTGTTGCTATTGGTTAGTAAGCTAGTACTTTTTAGTTGTTCGCTTTTTTTTTTTTTTTGAGCTGTGGGAGAGAAATGTTATTTCAGTATAATGCTGGGGACTCAAGGAACAGACAGTGCACAAGTAATGTAATAAATAATAAAATTGCTAAAATGGTCATTGCATTGTACAGTGTATTTGCTAATCCAAAATGAAAAGCTAGGCTCTTAACTCTTTGAACACCTCTTCTGGGAGAAATAACTTATTTGCTGAAGTAACTTTTGAGTATTTATTTGTCCTGTTTGCTCTTTTCAGTGGATCGAAGCGATACAGAATCACTTATTTTTCTCCAAGTTTTACCTGGAAAACTTCTAGAGCTCTGAATCTCACAAAAATGTAATTTAAGGAGCAGTCACTAATAAAAAGAATATAGAAACATTCAGTATGTCTCCAAGGAATAACAATGTATGTTGTAAAGAGATTCATTAGTGTAAAAGCAAGGGTTGTGGCTCTTCAGAAAGGTGGTAGAATATCTGTCCACAGGAACAGTATTTTTTACTGTGAGGTGAGTGCTGGTTTGCTGATGTGTATATTGCTTATATAGAACACTGGGCAGCTTCCACAAGAGGGTGTCTGTACTCCCTGGTAAAGAAAGCCCCTGAAACCACCTTTGGTGTTTCTGTCTCATCAGAGGTAGGGAACTCTTGACTAAGGTTCACTTCAAAATAAAATGTGTTTACAAGGTGTTATTTATATTCATTGAGAAAATTAAAGAGCAGATTTTCCTCCTCCTTCAGCAATGTCTCAGATAGCAGAAGCTGTTTTCAATAATATATGCAGAGCTAATTAAAAGGTAAGGATTCTATACGGAGATCACCAGGCCATTATTTAAACTTTAGAGAATCTGTCTAGGAGGGAGGAAGTAGACATACAAAAGAATGCAGAGAGTCATTGTCATATGTACAATTGGTTCATATTTTACATGGTCCCTAAGAAAATTTGTTTAATCTTTGTAGCAGTTCCTGAGGAGTAAGTAGTGTCAAATAAATGCAGACGTTTCGGGGCCATTTAGCTTTTTAACTAGTGATTTCAAATGGAAAGTAAAACCTCAATTACCTTTGAGTGTCCTTAAGCAGTAGTAGCTATAGGAAGCAAGAAATGAAAGAACAAAGTTAGTGATATAAAATCTAATGGGCTATACTCAATAAGAGAAAAGCTGATAGATTTTCTTTTTCAAGATATACCACTGATATAAATGGACTTCTCTTTGCATGAGACGATAATCAAAGATGGAATACATTTGCATTTAGCTCCATTTTACATTGTCTTTTAACATCAAAACCTGTTCTCTCTCTCTTACAGAAGTCATGTGGGGATGGAGTTCTCTATGGAGAACAATCATTAAATCCACAAAGAACTTTTTAATCTCTGTTGATTCTGGCAGCAGTTTTTGGCAAAACTCATAGCAGCAACAGTGTCTGACAGAAGACTGGCATGATTTCCCATGATGTAACAGGGTATGTAAATGATTCAGTGCAGCGAACTTTGAGATAAAAAAATTCTGAATCGAGATGGTCATGCAGGAATGCAGTTCCAAGTCTTAAGAGTACAGATATGCAATCAGAGCGATGATTCAGGCGTTTATGTCAAAATATTAGTGAATATCCAAAACAAGAAACATGAAAGAACTCGTTAAGTTAACAAAGAAGTTTCATGTAGTAATCTAGCCCACTTATGGAAACAGAATAAATTCAGAGATCAAAAAACTGAGTTAACCTTGGGAGACTGGCTGGATCTGAACACTGGCAGTAAGGAGAGAGAAAAGTTTGCCTCAGTGGCTGCATGGAGGAATAAGTAGCATTCTTGATTCCTTCAGACTCAGGGCATGAAGAAAACATAAAATCTGACCATGAGGCTCTGGTTGATAAAGAGTGCAATAGTACTATCATCACAGAGAGGGAAGTTTTAGAATAAATATTTTTCTTTTCCTCCTCCTGTTTTTTTCCATTGTTTTATTCCTTTCAAATTCCATTTTATTTACTTCTGCTACCTCTCAAGTTGCTTTCTTCACTCGTTTTGGGTTTTTTTTTCCTAATCTGTTTCACAGAACCTGTGAAGGCTGCTTTGCCCCTTGAGAGTTCGTTGGCACTTGCCATGATACTCTACTGTTACCGGTATTTTTGCTGATATGAATTCCTGCAGGTACTTAACTGAGCATCATACATATTCTCATTATTTTATCCATTATTTTTTGTAATCACTGCTCTCTTTCCCTCCCCTCTTGTGCTTATTTGTTATAGACTATCTAAAATGTAGACCACAATAAAACTGAAGTATGATGCCTTAATTTGTTCTGAAAGTTATAGTGAAAATCTTGTGGTTTCTTACATATTTTTATAAATGTATCTCATTTGGGAGTGTACTTACAATGTTATTTCTGTAGCAAGTGTCTTCTGCTGGCTGCATCTTTCACAGTATGAAGTACGAAAGTGTCTAAAAGGAACAATGAGTTGTTGAAATTAGGTGTGGCCTTCTGCAAGGTGCAGGTGCATACCCCGCCTCGGTGAAGTTTGGCTAGGTTTTTTCACAGCAAGATTATTTACTTTCCTACTTTCAGTAGAAGTCTTTCTATTTTACAGTCTGTGCTGGCTTTAAATAATGTTTTTTAAATCTGGTTTTCTTCCCCAAAGATGTTTGTGTAGTCTTGCCAAGAAAAAAAAAAAAAAAAAAAAAAAAAGGGAAAGAAAAGAAGCAAACAAACTGAATAAACACGTTAAACACGTATGTGAAAGGAGAAATGGCTGCAGCATAGAATGTGTCTGATTCTTCTTTCTGTGTACACCCAGGAAGCGCAAAACCAGGACCTGCAAAAACATTGTTAGAAATAGCTCTGGCCATGGTAAACTTCAAGCAGAAGCTGATCAAAGTAGTGAGCTTCAGTCTGTAAAATCATGAGGGATTCTGTTCCCATCAGCAGGAAAATATTCTGGAAGCCTGGCACCATCTCTTACTTCTTAATTTTTTTTGCATGTCGTATTTTGTGTCATTAAGAATCCTTCAGGATTCTAGTTAAACTTGGAAACTTGGGGGACAGCTTTGTTGCTTTAATAATTTCTGAGGCTCCTGTAAAAGGTTTATCTTTCCATGTCAATTTACTACCAAGGTTTGCTGTTCTCATTGTTTCCTGTATCCTGGCATGGAACAGTCACTCATTTAATTTATTCCTTTGTTAGGCTATGTACAGCTGGTGAACCAGTAATCCTAGCAAAAAGTATCAAATGTGCCAAAAAATTAAACTAGATTTTAATTCAAGAAGCAGTAAAGAAGATATTTAACTGCTCTATGATATCCTTCTCACTTTAATGAGAGATAAATCTAACAATAACTGCTTATAGTGCATAGTTGTGTTTACTTTAAAGCATGCTTAAGGTTATCTAGATGAACTTCAATAGCTCAGGAACACAGTTATTTGTTCTTTATAGGTAGAGAAATTGAAATAGAGTGTCTGTGTTTTGCAGGTACAGAAACTGAGGTGGGATGAGAAAGACATAGGCCGATCATGAACTTTGAATGTCTGAGCTCAAGGATACAGAGCCCCAGCAGGTTTTGAAGGCTCTCCAGCTAATAGAAATTCTCTACTGTCTCACTATGTTAAGTGATAAACTCTACAGCAAAGCCTCACATTATTCTACTGTACTTAGCTGTAGTTACAAACAGCTCTTCAATCATCTGTGAAAATATAAATATGTAAACAATATTTTAATCATTCCCTCCATTTTTCCTTTCTCACTAATAATTACTTTGCTTTAGTTCTCTGTTTAGTGTTCTTTTCTCTTTCCATGTCTACCCAACCTTTTCCCCTATGTGTTTCATAACATATCCTTCTTTATTGCATCTTCTTCTAACAATAACATACCAATGAGATGTGTAATCTTCCAGAGTGGGGAAATAGTTTTTATAGCCCAAAAAATTACAAGTTGGAAAATAAGGAGGAAATGTTATGCATATTAAAATCTCCAGCAGTTTGGGGACCACAGGCCAAGCTACCAGGTCCAGTGAGTGTTCTTTTAGCATTTCATCCATTTGGATGTAGAATCATCTAATCATAGAATAGTTCAGGTTGGAAAGGACCTGAAGATCATCTAGTTCCAACCCCCCTGCCATGGGCAGGGACACCTCACATTAAACCATGTCACCCAAGGCTATGTCCAGCCTGGCCTTGAACAATGCCAGCGATGGAGCATTCACAACACCCCTGGGCAGCCCATTCCAGTGCCTCACCACACTCACAGTAAAGAACTTCTTCCTCATATCCAATGTAAACTTCTTTTGTTTAAGTTTTAACCTGTTACCTCTTGTCCTGTAACTACAGTCCTTAATGAAGAGTCCCTCCCCAGCATCCCTGCAGGCCCCCTTCAGATACTGGAAGGCTGCTATGAGGTCTCCATGCAGCCTTCTCTTCTCCAGGCTGAACAGCCTCAAC
>JAOEHX010050511.1:0-38991 GCA_025448015.1 Bolborhynchus lineola | reverse complement strand
CAGGTGACACTGACTGTTTCTAGAGATTTGCTGAAGGCAGAAGAATACTATTTTCTAGTGGCACTAAGTCCTGAAAATAAGCGTTATAGCACCACTATGTAATTAATGCCAAATGTGTCATCATGCCTTAGTCACTGAAAGGAATTTAGGATGGATGCCTGTTTTCTCAGTGAATAAAATACCATTTCACTCTAATTAGACTCATTTTTTACTGAGGACAGTCGTTAAATTAGATTAACAATACCTCCCTCTTCAATACTGCGAGAAAGAGAAAAGAACCTATAATAAATTCTACTCAGAAAAAGAAATGGCATCCATCCGCAGTGATTTTAGTTCTTTCTTGGGTGACCAAATAAAAAACAAGTTCTGTCAAGTAGCTAGCAGTGCAGATGTTCAAAGTGCCATTGTCTTCAATGGATAACTGCTAGTTTTGTTTAGTGATCATTATGGTTGAATGTTTCCCATCATTGTTAACACCAGGGCAGTCCCTTGTAGGAGGTCCACTGCAGATAAAGCTTCTCTGCCTGTGAATATTTTTACTTTGTCTTTTAGACTCACCATAAGCTAGTGAAGCATGTGCAGTTGAACAGTCTCTTCTCAGTTTGCACCAGATTTGGCTTCATTGAGGTTGGCAAGGTGCATAATGAAAAAGGCATGAGATATGTGGAAGTTTTTGTTTCATATCTCAAATAGTCTGTTGTGATAACACCATCTTTAGAATAAAAAAGTAAGCTTATTTATTAATCCTGCATCCCTCCAATTTTTTCTCCCTCTGAAGTGTTAACTCATTCATTGCATCCAGCAATTCTTAGAAATTCAGGCCATGGGGTAGTCAGCATATTGTCTTTTCTATATTGTGTGCATTGCTTTAAATGTGACATTTTATTTGGTGAAATTACTAGAGCCTTAGGCTGTACTGAAGTTGTCAGTGAGCTCACAAACTGTAAAAGAATACTAGCCAAATAAGATGTGAACATAAATATCTTGCAAGTTTATGGAATAAGCATTTGTTTCAAAAACTGCAAAAAGCAGAACGGAGCCAGTTCTATGAGTGTTTTTCAGTTCATTCATTTCTCTTTATATCTGCTAACAACCATATATTACTATTACATTAATTCAATTTTTGTGTAGAGTTTTGTTTCTTGTACTCATACAGCATCTTCAGCTTTTCCTTGTGGAAAAAGTTTTCATTCTTAAGGTCCTCTTGTAAGACCTGAACAGCCTTGATCATTCAAAAAAGCAAGAACAAAACCAGAAAACCTGCACACTCTGAATTGTATTGTGTCTTTCTGGTTTTCTATTTAAACTTTCACTTGTAATGTCAAAATCATACATTCTCAAAGTTGCAGAGGAAGGGAATATAAATAATTAAATTTGCTTGGTTTATAAATTTGAAAATGCTGGCATCAGAGACCCTTTGATACGCATGAGCACAGAACAAACTAAGTTTTTGAACCCATGATCTTGTTAAGTTTTGGTAAAACTGCAAACCGCTGAGCTTTCCCTGGAGTAATTCACTAGCAGGCCTCTCCATTTTACAGATCATTTTACTGAAGGATTGCTGAGCATTATCAGCTGGTTTTAGTAATAATAAAATAAGTTTAGTGAGAACAAAATTTTCTGGTAAATCCTGCAGGTTCATTACTGTACTGCTTTTTTCATGTAGGGTCATGAAGTATACTTCATCCACCAGCTGTGTAATAATCAACTAGTTCTAGTCTTACATGTACCTTCTGTATTTTTCTTCCAGCCTTTGGAATAAAGTTCCTGTAGACTGATGAGCTAGATAGTAGGCCTATTATCCTGCCAATGTAGTGTTTGTAATTACACAAAACCCAGTTGTCACAGGTATAAGAGTGATAGTTGGGCCAGTAAATTATACTTTGGGACCATATCTAAAACCTAAGAGATTTGTAGGATTGACAGCAGACTACATGGTTAAAATACCAATTCCATGTTCCATTCAGTTCCTTGTGACTATTTTGTAGTCTTTGCACGGTCACTAGTTCAGATTTGGGTCCAGTCCAAAGACAGAATTCATGTTAATTTGTGGGCTTGGTAAAATGAGTTGCTGTGAACAGTCCACTTACCAGAGAGACACACTGCAACAAACAGTATTCTCTCCTGCATGCTTGATGATATGCTCAGTGAAGAGGAAGAGAGCGGATTGGGAGGTACAATCCCATCAGGCCAGGACCGGAGGAGTTTCATAGAACAATGTTGTGGAAGAAACACAACACTGCCTTTTCTGCTTGTGTTAAAAGAATTGGCTTCTAATATTATACTGCCATGAACCTGAAGTGATTGTTAATTCATTTGGAAAGCTGAAACCACAGACAGTTCTGAATAAAACAGTTTTAAAAAATTACTTTACCATCCATGATATTATAAGGGCACAGATTTTGTAAAGCTGTACAGCAAGTTGTTTTTATACTTTTAAAAATTAATTATAATTTATATTGAAAAAATATGAGCAAGTGCTCATCCATTATCATGGAACCCGTGAAGGGGAGCCTCTTGCAAGAGCTGGCAAGGTCTAACCAAGTTATAGCAAGAGACTTGTCAAGCAAGGACCCACACTCCTGGGGTTTCCAACTGCCCAGGAAGAGGGTTACTGGAGAAGATGAAGGTGCCAGCTGTGAGAGCACCTTGTGGGAGAGGATGTGGTAAGAGATAAACTGATATAGGCTTTTGAATGAAAATCAAAAGTCTGGAAACTGCCATTAGGTGATGATACAGTGTGTGAGAAGAAAGGAGTCTAAGTAGAGAGTTTAACTACATTAGCATTTTGGTTATTATGCAAGACATATGTCAATTACATAAAACATAGCTTTTGGGGGGCAAATCCCAGTGTGTTGGATTGGTTTGCAGAAGAGTTTTAAGGTAGAAAGCTAGACTGTTCTTGGAGAAAATTAAACAAGAAATTTTTGCAAACCTTTGCAAAGGTTTGCATCTCATTTTGTCCAAGCCCTGATGGGGATAATTCAGTCTGTACCAATGACTGATCCTATGTCTGATGTAAAACTCTGTGTGTGTGAGACATTTAATCTGAGGACCAGACTAAATCTAGTCCATAGCTAAACCACAGAAAAGTAGCTTGCGTAAGTGTGAAATTCTGAGAACAAATTGTTTTGATGTACTGATCCACTCCTATTGTGTCCAAAATTACTGGCTAATGTAAATGCAATATATATTGACAAACTGGCAATTATTCTACTCTATTTTAATCTTTTATTCAGAGAATTACTCTGAACTTCTGCTTCGGTGCTTTCTGGTAGAAAAGCAACAGCTACATCTGTTTCTGTGAACTGGACTGGCCATGCATTTGTTCTTAGCAGAAAGTCTCCACTAGAAAGATTTCTGAGTCTCCCACCCGACCACAGATTCAGGAAAGGACATACCGGACCTGCCCTGAAATCCTGGATGTAAGTGTTTTGTAATTTTACAGCTGGAAAGATAAACACCGGAAAGACACAGTGGAACTGTGTAATCCTCAAGATTCCCATACATATCACTCATTCCCCTACTCATCATTCCATTTTCCCTCACATTTTATGGTGTAAAGGTGATTCATTTAGACAGAAGAGAACAAAATAACCACTAGGCAGAAATCAATCTGTCTGCACAGAAGCTATTTTTAAAGCTGTTTAGAATAGCACACACTTTTTCCTGAAATGTGTTCAAAGATCATCATTCATATGACAGAACGATGTGTGTGCTCATGTAATTTCTGTTAGGTATTTTGGATTTCAGAGAAAGCAGGAGATGCTTGAGAGCTAACAATTGCTAAAATGATCAAGATGCTATCATTTGAAATCTTGAAAATGGCCATAAAGATGGCATGTCAGGAGCGGATTAACATTAAAAACTCTGGTATATAACAGGAAATTATGCTTAAATCTGGGGAAAAAACAATAGGCAGTGAGAGCTTTCGTATCTGGGAAGGATTTCCTTATTTTATATTTTCTTGTAAACATAGCATGAATTCTGCTGAAACATGGGGCAGTTTTACTGATTTACATTTCTGAGAACTTTCCTTGGTGACAGAAATAGCAGGAATTTTATTTTAAATACTTAAATTAAATGCTACCTAATGTGATTGCAGGGGCTACCAAAACTTCTATTTCAACCCACTGCATTCATATATATTAAACTGATATTCCCCAATCAGATGCGTAACAATACTGATGGTTTTCAAACGTGAAAGAATCATAGATGGGTGGCATACCAAACAGGTCTCAAGGGGCTGGCATTCTTTCTCGCTTCTGAAGAAAATTAAAGATTATTTTAAATCTGACTCCTAAAATTAATCGATGTATGTGACCTGTTTGTGTCAGAACAGCAGAGGCATGAGCAGAAGTTCAAATTGTTAAATCTTAATTCCTTCTGTCTCTGGGTACTAATTGAAATACTTAGGATATGCCATGTATTTCCATTAAAACTGTTCATCTGAAATCTGCTTACAGTTCTTAACTAGTACAGCCTTGGGTTCACTGTTCATGACTATATCCTGGCAGTGCTATATTGCTATTAAGATTCTACCTTTTCTATATCGTTACTAACATTCAACCTTTTCAGTCTGGCTACTGCAGAAGTAACTGAACTGGACAAACCCCTCTGGGTGACAGGTGACACCAACACGAAAAAAAGGAACACTGAAATGAATGTACTAGAATGAGAAAATCCACAGATTGCCCAAAATCATACTTAAGCCATGACTGGCTTCAACCAAAGGTCAGAAACTGCCGTGTAACTGAGTTTTACTTAGAGGATCTTTTCTAAATATTCAGTTTTCACATACTGATCATTACAAAGTAATGTTAATAAGAATTACTATGGATAAACCACTGTCTCCAGGACTATCAGTGGTTTTCTGTTTGCCACCTTTGTAAAAAAGAAAATGGAACTTATCTTTTCAATTTTTCAGAATTCATGTTTTGTTACCCAGTGGCACAAGTACTTCCAGCTTTTTAAACCTGCTTTGCAGTTTTAACTTCAAGAAGACACTGATTTACTTATTAATGGTTGAAGGCATTTAATAATGCAGGATTGCTTTGATTTTTGTCAGCTTGGATCCTACCATCTCATATAGTAAGACATTATATCATCTGAAAAATAATTCTTGCAACAAGTACTGGAAGTGAATTACTAATCTGAATTTCAAGGTCAATAGTACTTTTTTTGTGGCTAGACAACTATTAGTGCTTGGCACCGCAGGTCTCTGCAGGACAGAACATGGACTTGAAAAGATATACACATGGTGACTGAAGACATGGTGCTACTGGGAAATTAATCAATTTTTTTAGTCCTTTTATAATTAGGTTTGCAGCCTTTAGGGAAGGGCTATGGTTACAAAGATAGAGTACAAGTGCTTCTAGAAGGAGGGGAGAAAAAAGCCAGCCTTGAAACACTTCCAAAATATGGACAAAGGAAAAATAGCCATTAATTTATCAGCTTAATGAATATCTAAATATAAAACCCAACCTGGCTTCTCTCTGCAGTCTAAATACTCACTTTAATGTATTTTGTCTGCTGATAAGAACTGGAGGCCATGGAGGCAGCTGCTACAAAGGCATTTTCATGCCACTCTTTCCTAGTGAGTGCTAGTTTCCCTAACAGAGCCTGAAAGCTTCCCAAAATGCTAAGCCCACTTCCGTGGTGTGCTTTCACATGGAAGCAAAAAAAAAAAAATCTCAGGAAAAAAAATCTCATCAGAATGTCCAATTTCTGCACCTAAATCTGGACACACAATGAGAAGACACCATGGATCTGTTACACAGGTTCCTCTTCACATAGACCAGTTTCAAAGGATTTGTGCAAGCTAAGGGAGGGCTGATTAGCTCAGGACACAGCGCAGAGTACTATGATTTGCATTGTTCCAGCAGAGCAGGGTCAGCAGCCTAGCAAGCTTGCCAGACAGTATTTTCTTTTCCCAATTTAGAAATTGAGTGTGCCAATAGTGAGTTTCCTGGTTAATTCTGAACTGTAAATTGAGGGAGAGCCAGATGTCCTGGCCTCATCCAGAGTCAAGATAGAGCTAATCAGTGA
This sequence comes from Bolborhynchus lineola, assembly GCA_025448015.1. Lineage (NCBI taxonomy): Eukaryota > Metazoa > Chordata > Aves > Psittaciformes > Psittacidae > Bolborhynchus > Bolborhynchus lineola. Next base: position 32,943 of record JAOEHX010050511.1, on the reverse strand, counting down.
GCCCATAGTATCTCACATCTGTCAAACTCAGAGGGAGCTGCAAACTGCTGGTTGCCATACAAGGGGTTTGTCGGCCAGTCATTGATAGGAGTCCTGTGGCAGTCAACCCCTCTATTACAGCATCTGGGTTTGAAAACAAATCTTTGTTTTTCAAAAATCTACATGATTAAAAAATAAAAGCTAAAAAAACAGCATTGTGGGTGTGTGTGTGCAATCTCGAGGAGGAAAAATGTATGTCATGTTTAAAAGTACTTTCTTTGAGACCTCCTTCAGCTATGAAGAAGGAAATGAATTAATCCTGATACTCCCCTACTATTGGATGTAAACTTCAGCAAAGTTTCTTTTTCAGTTCTTGACAGTCCTTCAGTACTCATGTGATAGATATCCTCAGTCTAATCACTGTCAGATACTCGTTTTGTACGTGCATAAAATGATGGCTCACAATGTTTGGGGGTCTGGAACGAATGTTACGTGTTGCATTGCTGTAGTCTGCTGCTAACATTAGAACAGAATGAACAGCTCACTTCCTGAAGGCATCAGCAAACTTTATTTGCAAATTTTTTCAGTGGTATCAGGCATGTGGAACAAATTATCATAAATTGTTTGTGATTAAATATAAAGTATCAGAAGGATTTGCAATAGTTAATCCTTTTATTTCTGGGATCTGTGAAGAGCAAATTAAGCTCAAGACTGATATATAACTGGTTTTCATTAAAACTAATTCTCCTATATTACAGTATTGTTTTGTTTAATTATGGGACATAATTTTAGAAGTTATAAGATTTGGGAATAAGGCAGCTGGCAATGTACTGCCTTGTAGCTGCTGCTAGTCTGTATAAACCACAAGAAGCAAAAGTGAAAGAAACATTAAGACTCATTCCAACATAATAAACTAAATCTTACTTTCTGCTAATATATTACATGGCTATGGCCAAAAGCAGAATTTGCCCCTAAATTCTGCTGAAGGGTAATCTTCTATTTCCATATATTTTTATTTCAAATATTTGGGAGACAGTTTTGCTTTCCATTTGACTAAAATAGATGAATTTCTCATATCAGAAAGGATTTCCTGAGGTAAGTGTGAGCCTGTGATAAAAAACCTGAACGCCTCAAACAAAATATAGTGAGATTTTGTTAGAATGCAAATGAAATTATTCTCTTCCCTGGGAAGCCACGCTCCTTAATACTTTTAAAAGGCACATTTGTTTGGGAATCAGTCTTCCTGAAATATTATGTGCTACACATTAACATGACTTCATCTGAAAAATGGTTCACTGGAATTACTGCAGGTTGTGTGTCTAGTGTATGATGTAGAGTGAGACAAAGATGAAAGAGACCAGCAGAACCAGTATAGTGTGGAGATTATGTGCTGTGGTGTTCTCAGGTGTGCACTGATTCATCCAGCTGTCAGGAGAACATCCATTTCCTGTGTTTTTAATTACAATTTCAGCTATTATTTACTTCCCAAGAACATGAAATAACAGTAGATTCTTTATGGCAATCTCTGTGTATTTTAGTTACTGCCTGTTTTGTGAAAGACAGCTGAACAGTGTGGGCGAACCAGAGAGTAACTGTTCAGCAACCTCTTTACTCTAAACTGGCCCTGTTTTACTAATTAAGGCTATTTTTCAAACCTTTCTTGCTATTGAGAAGTGAAATCCCAAAGTAATCCTTTCACAATTTATTTAAAGTAAATTTGCTTCACTATTACCACTTACAATGCTCAAAAGTGAAGAAAAGACGAACAAAAAGAGAAAGCAAGCAGAGTAAAATACATGCACTTAGTTTCTCATTTGGTTTCCTCTTTCTCCTCCTTCTCTTTTTAGGTATTTACCAAAGGAACAGTTGCTCCTGATGTTTGGAATGTAAATACAGCCATGTCTTGAGATCTGGACAAGAGGTGCTCTCAAGATGGTGTTCTCCTCCTTCAGCAACAGATAAGGGAGTTCTGAATTGCTGTTAATTTCTCTGAGTATAGCAGTTTGATCCTGTTGACTAAGCACATCTTTTCTCCAGAGTCTCTGTAAGGGTGCCGGGTTAAGTGGATTATCTACGTGGCTACAAGAGTTTAGAAGTAAACCTCTAAGCCTGTGGCTCCATGAGGCAAGGTGAGCAGATCTAGTAGCTTGCAACTGCTGAAAGGATAAAGCTGTTCCCTTGCCCTTGGCTAACCACACCCTGCGCTTACTCTGCGCTTTGTCTAGCCCTTGACAGACTCCTCTGTGAGCCAATTCAACCTGCCCACCGAGGAAAAGGGCAGGGATTTCTTGAGGTACTAAACTGAATTGTTTCATGCAAATACTTGGTCAGCGCTATGGCTGAGGCAAGGAGCAAGGCTGGGACCACGGCAAAGAAGGGAGGAATGGCACGAGAAAGACCAAAACCAGAATCTTTGCTCAGTTCCTTGTGAAACTGCACTGTGAGACACAGCTCCGGAGTTGGTTATTTGATGGTTTGGTTTTTGTTTGGTTGGTTTTAACTGAGGAGGAAAATAGAAGAGTTAATTCCAGTAAGGGGAAAACATTCTCTTGTTAAAGGGAAAACAGAAGGTAATGAAAGAGCTTTGGGTTGGCAGTGTTTATTGTTTGCCTTGTTTATAGTAAACATTCTTTTAAAATTGGTGGCAAGCTAATTAGGCAAGGTCTTTTCTTCAGTTCATTGGCATGATACCTTTGATAGACTGACTTCTGTATCACAGGATCAGAAATCTGACAGAAAAATGGGAGGATGTGTGCCCATATCCTTCTTGACAAGGGAGAGGCCTGGGATTGCAAGGAATCTCTCATTAGGGTCTGATTTGTCTGATTTCTATGTGTATGCCTTCTTTTTCCATCTGGAAATTTGTTTGCTGGAGAAATTTGAGCCTTTTTCTACATTTGTCCAGGATTTATGGATGTTCAGTAGATTAGGCAGAGACACTGTGCAGCTTGAGATTCCAGATACATTGATGTTACATGCTCAGAACACAAGAGCACATCTGCACTAAGTCAGATGGGGTTTGGGCAGCATCACAGAGCAGGTTGTAGAGCTAATATGAGTATTCTCAATAGTTCCACATGATCCAGAACCACTGGACTGAAGTATTTTGTAATAAGCATGTAGTTTTCACTCCTCCTGAAATCTTGCAAAATATGACAGCCAAACCCTACTGTAGAGAATTGTGGGAGTGGGAGAGAGTGGAAACAAACCTCCTAGTACCAGTATGTGCAGTGAGCCTGGCCGAAAACACAAAACATGCCACTTCTTGTAAATAGAACTTGCCAAGGATCTGTTGTAGGCTGTGAACATCGATTCAACAGAAAGTAACTTTTCCTGGAAGGCAGGATTTTTCCTTCTTTTCCACAGATTTTTCACAGTCGTCTGTCCCTTCCTTTGAGCAGTTGCACAACATTTTCAGGCACTAGTATGAAGGTCAGTGTGTCTAAACCCTAAGGAACAGTACTGCTTACAGTTTTTGCTGCTCAGTTTCTGTTCCATGGCACTGCACACATCCTTCCCCCCAGGACCCACCCTGTCTTACTATTGAAGGTGGTACATAACCAGTAGCAGTCTCTTTCAGTCAAATGGGTGTGCTAATAAGCTAAAGACAACAGGCAAAGGAAATACTATTCAGAGGCCTTGAGGTCCCTAGGGCTATGACTCAGATTTGGGACAGGGTGCAAAGAATTGCTTTATTTGGTATCTGTTGCCTTCTCAAGTGCAGCGTCATTGTTAAAAGTGAAAGACTGATGTACTCAGTCTTCTCCTCCTTGTTTCTGAGGGTGAGGTATGTGGATCATACTCAGTTTCATGCAAGGTTTTTCATGTTGTAGATGTAACTTGGCAAAGGCTGAGGGATTCAGTGTTAAGACTGCTGTTGCAGACATAATTAACTCCAGTACCATTATGCGTAATACAGCTACATGATTCCATATGGACTGTCCAGTGCCTACAGAGTTCTGTGTATTATTTGGTGAAGAATATTAATATTAAATTGTTCTGATTTAGGATGTGACTATGTAAGTACCCCAAACACCTGAAAAATTTCTAAGAATGTGGCATTTAAAACATAGCAAAGTAGATGTGGGTGCCCTAATTGCAAATGTAGCAGAAATGACCAGAGTAATATGGCATGAGAAGAATAATCACAGTAAAATGAAAATCATAGTCCTCTGACCTGCCACTGATTTGCAGAAGTATTGTGGCTCTTGTTCCTGGATTCCTGGCAAAAAATTCGGTGTATCCCAAACCCATTTCTTTTATCAGATACTGCATGCTTTTTTATGTTATATAAAAGACTTCTTTATTTGTTTCAGTCTTTTGTTAAATTTATAATGAAGGAAAAAAGAGCTCATTAACAGACAAAGCAATGTTTTAATGCTCTCTGGTTTTCCAGCTAGTAGCTCTTGTGAGAGGTAAATCACTTACATGAATGCACTACTATCCACCATAGAGCTTGTAACCCACAGCAAGATTTTACAATAAATAAATTTAAGCTTTCTTCTGCTCGCAGTCAGACTGAGGTTTGCTAGTATCAGCATACCACATGTGTTGTTGTACTGTTATTAATTGTGAACAGGAGTTACTAAACAAACTTGAGGCAGGGACTGTGCATTCGGTTTTACACTGCTCACATGCACTAATGATCAAAATGGAATACTGGGAATACTGCATTTAAAGTGAGTCTGACAGGAAGGATTAACTGGGGCAAATGCTGAATTGCACTTGTCCTTGAATGTTTCTGAAACATACGAGTAAGACAAGATAAATGTTGAACCTGAGGGACATCCTGATCCTTTTATCTGAGCCCGCTACAGAGCAGGGAGGAGGGAAGCTACTTTTACTTTTTGTGAATGCCTAAGGATCTGGGCATGCTCTGTCGAGCAGGATACAGAGCAGACTGCAGCTCTGTTCTGTGTCTGTTAAGGAAATGAGCCCCACCTCAGCTAAAATGGGCATAACTTCCTTGGTAAAAAGAGCACTGAGGGGAGCTTACACAATTAGCAATTACTCCATGAAACCCAGGCTGGCCACTGCCCAACTTTTATCCTCCCACAACATTTTGTTTAGAAACTATTTTTATTTTTAAACAATAATGCTCACTAGCAACACCCATCCTGGAGGACATCAACTGCTCTAACAGCCATCTCAACTCCTGCTTAAATTAGGAACAGCAGATGCCATCTCTTCTAACAGAAATGATGCAAAGTCAGTGACTAGTACTTCATGTCCTATACATCTTCATTAATGAAAGGGAAACAAATTGCTTCTACAGTGCTCTATTGTTAAACTCAGCCCTGAACAAAGGGTTTCTTACAATCATTGTGACAATAAGTTCTTCAGGATGGAAAGTTACGTTGGAAATCTGTCAATCAGGAAGCAGGCTGAAGCCCCTGAAATTGTCTGTCCTTAGACTGGATTCAAACTGTGTGTCAGAGACATGCGGCTTTCTAGTTTTTGCTGATTCCAGTTTATGTGAGCAAGGTTATGCCTTACTCTTCTTCCAACAATCAGTTTAATTTTGTGATTTGACAAAAAAATTTGAACCTTTAGGCCTTGGCTACTTCCAGTAACAGCTTAGAGCGGGTCTGGAGGTGGCCAGTGTGTATCAGCAAAATAACTGCTTGCTGTGTGACAATTGTGTAGGTCAGAGTAGCTGGGTACCTGTACAGTGGTACTTGAAACAGTATTAGGCACTGATATTTCTCCAAATCAAGTTCATTCTACCTTTCCTACCAGCATATTCAGCTCATCACAGTCCACAGGCTTCGCAGCACTATTAGCTATAAGTCTAGTTATATTGCAGCCGTGGCTTTATCTTTTTGAAAATAGAATGGAAAGTGCCACATATTAATAGGAAGTGATGTAGGGAAAACATGAGGATTGAATTTATTTTTGTTTCATAATCCAGTTACTTTGTGTACGCCGAATCAATGGGGCTATTCCAGCTCTGAGAATAAGGCTTGCTCATGTGAATACGTGCTTAGAATCCCAATCTTTGCCAGTTCATGCTGGCATGACTAAAGAGATTCCTGCTTCCTGCTTTCTCCCTTATTCTCCTGGTAGATGCTATCAGGCCAGTGGGAGGGGTGGCTAGCTGGGCAATGTTCCTGTCCTGAGAAACCACTGTCTGGTGTAGCAGAGCAAGTTGCATAAAGTTCAGGTTTTGATTTCCTGTGTGCAGCAGTTACTGAAGGGTCTGATTCACAGCCATTGATGGATTTTGACTTCACTGGCTGAAAAGGTTATTATGCCACTGGCGCTCATAACGCCATGAAAAATTGTCATCAGAGCCTACAATCTAATCACAGGTGGTTAAACTCGGTTCTTCAAGCTGTGAGTGGTATGGATCTGTCAAAATCTTTGCTCACATCCAAGGTCAGTAAAATCAACTAGCCAATGTGTATTTACATGGATAAACACACATGCTTTTAAATACTCTGCTGCCAGATAATTACTATCTCCTAGTGAGTGTTTGATTCCTATATAGTTCTAAAATGAAGTTGGGTTTGTCAGCAGTTTGTCAAATCACATACTGACAGTTTTTCACACCAAAAGAAGTAGCAGAGCAGCATTGTGGAAAAAGTGATTTATGGCACACATGTTATGAAGGAAGTTGCTCTGAAGAATATGTATAATTGTGATTTAAATATGATCTTCTGAGGTTTTTTCTCAAGAATGGAATAATATGAAAATATTGAATAGGTGCAGTTTCCTGTTCATGTGAGGAGCAATCTTGATTTTTTTGTGGGAAAGTATGAAAAAAACCCAACAAACTGTTGGTCTGATTTAGAAAGATAATTTAAAAGCTGTTCTGGGAGTATAGTGTCAAAATTCCTACCCTTTGGGTGTAAAGCAGGCAAATGTCTGGATTTGCTGGATAAAAACGATGCCAGTAGATAACTGTTTGGAATTATTTTGACTGCAACCAGCAAATATATCTCATCACTATGGTTGCAAAAACAAACACCCACCAAAGAACTCTATCTGACACAGAGAAAATAATTAAGGGAAATGGAACAATTTGCAGCCTGTATTGGATTCTTCACATTCTCTCACACAAATCAGTAGTCAGAAGTGGGAACTCTGACCTTGATGTGGATATTCTGTTTAAGTTCTTGCCACTCTGACAGTAGCAGACAAGGCATCCATTACTTTAAAACAGAAAGGAACTTGAGGTGTATCTTTCTACTCAAAACCATTCTATCCCACATTTTTGATGATGAATCTGAATTCAAGAGTATAGTTTTACTTTTGAGTCCAAATTTAAAATAATTTGCATTCTGATGTAATTAAACAGAACTTCCCAGGAGTGCCTTAATCTAAAGAGTTCTGCCAGTTCAAATTTAATGGGACCAACCCGTAGTTAAGCAAGTAATGCAGTTCTACACCACTAACATAAATAATTTCCTGTCAAATATATTCAGATGGTTTTAATCCCAAATATTTCTAATTAAAAATAGCAATAATAAAAGTGAGAAAAATAAAGGATTATATATCTAGGGTTAGAGATCCCTAAATTCCATAGATTCCATAAATCCAAGATTCCATAAAAGGAATATAAATTCAGCACAGATTTTAATACGAAGGGCATAGCTCACATTTGAATGGCTGCTTTCCTTCCTTGATGTGTGGCACAGCTGCTGAACTGCCAGCATTTAGAGCCAGACTGGACATGAAATTGATGCTAATTTTTCATGGTTGGTTGTAAATAGCCACTCATCACCATCATTTCCAGGACCTGAGGTGAGCTTTCTTAGTAGGGCAGTTTTGGAGGGAGCAGAAATCAGAGTAAGAAATAGTACATCTGTCCCAAAATAAAGCACCAGCTTTCAGGAATCCAAGGTGAAAGATGAAGACAACACCCCTCTCCCCCAAAGCAAGCAGAAAACCTCAAAATACCCCAAAATAACAGTTGTAATAAGAACTTCAATCCCTCAGTCTCTTATCTACAGTTTTCTGCCTGAGAGTCTGCTCAATGAATCATTGTTCACTTTGCCATGAGTGATTCTATGAAGACAAGCTGCACCAGTAATCGTAATGCCCTTCCTTCTCCTTTCCCTTTGGAAAGATCCAGTTTCTTTTAATAGTTCTGAAAGATGGTTCACATCCATGGGACATCCATCCATTTCTCTGCTAAGACTGTTCAATGATGAAATAATACATATAAAACTGCAAAATACTGTATTAATTCTTTCTTCCGAAAATGTGAGTGTTCCTTCCACACACCCTATGACTTGGAAAAGCTGAATCAGGAAGGCTGAAAGACATGTGAATCCGTATGAGCAGAAGAGCTGACTATTAATTCCTGATAATATGCTTATTATTCCAGACTCTGCTATCCAAGGAAAAACACTTTTACTTAACAGAGCTTTCACTGAAATTGAATGATAGGTGCATACTTACACAGGTACTGTACAATTAAGTAATACAATGATACACTTCCAAAATCTTTTTGGCATCAGCTTGTTTAAATAAAAGATGGAGCTTCATATTTAAATTTCAGTTCCTGGTAGCAACACACTTTACAGCAAACATTTCCTAGCTGGGAAGAGAGTGAGGATGTGGTTCTACTTGACCTCTTCTAATATATTTTGCACCAGAAAATAGGTTGAAACTAACAGTTTTCAAATAGTTTATGTACCTTGCCTATGTATTTTAGAAAAGTAAATCATATAAATGCATTCCCTCCTCCCTCAGTCAAGCAGTAAGAGTGACATCATCTAAAGGGAATGTACACAATGCCAAAAGTGTCCTGCTGGTTTGTATTAGCTTCTGTGGTCAGGCACATCTTGTGTAGCACTAGTTAAGCTTTACCGGTTTGAAAATAGACAGTCTATTTGAATGAAGAGTTCCCTGTGGAAAGAAGCTTTCCTGCACCAAGCAAGGAGAAAGCAGAGATGTTAGGAATATTTCAAAGGTGGATGCATGTCATTCCTCTCCAGACACAAATAGGTAAGTGCCCTTTTGTTACAAATCTAACCCCTCCTCCTCCAAAATAGTAATAATTGCATGGGGGGCAAACGAGATGGAAATTATTATGAATAGTCTTTCTAAAAGACCCCTTTCATCCAGACAAACAATGACATGCTTCCCAAAACAGATGGAGAAACTAACCTAGGAACTTAGGCTAAAGTGGGTCCTTGGGCAAGGAGGGGGAAATAAATGCTATTGTGTGTTTAGAACAAATTGTGGGCCATGTTCAGGCCTGGTAACAGAGACTTCTCGCAAGGTTTGTTTCTGTGGGACTTTGCTGGAGGTTCTCTGCAGCTGCTGTTACACTAATGTGAGCACTATAAACACCTATTTCTTGTTATTAGTTGGAAAAAACTGTTTCATGCTGAGAAGGGAGCATGTGGTGTCATTTCTTCCCTGGATAAAAATTCAGCTTCTGATATGGTTAGTAACAGCTGTGTGTAACTGTGGAGCTGCAATGGATGAAATGAAAGGCAGCTTTAGTATGTTTTTCCTCTCCTTCCTGAAGTGCAGCTATAGCACCCTTTCTAAAATATATGTGTGCTACCATAGCAGTTAACTTTTTTATTTCATGAGGTACTCTTTGACTTAATGCTGGACACAGCCAAGAGAACTTCCTATTAAGTCCTTTATAGAATCCCTTCTTGAATCCTTTAAAAGATGTTTTTTGAAAGCATAATCTTACCCTAAATTCTTAATTCTTTTGGCAAAATTTGAGCAATGCAATGTTTGTGTGTCTGTGGGTGACAAAGGCAACAGCAGTTCAATGGAAACTTGATTAGTCTGTGTGTTTTACTTATATCTCTGCAGCAAATTAAAAATGGAGCTGATGTCCAGCTGCTGGTGATAACAAAGGTAGTAGTATCATTGTAGTTAATCAATGGTTGCTTTGAAAATTGAAGTTCTAAAGAAGATTAGAGAACAGAAAAAAAAGTGACCTAGTATTTGAACTGCGTATTTACTGAAAGATCTCAACCCACTAGTAGGAGGTATATTGAGCAGATGGGTTGGCAGAGACACACAGACAGCTGGTTTTGTCTGGCATACAGGTGTTTAACTTGGCTGCTTGTAGATTAGCTACTAGATGCCAGATTTTTTGAGGGGATCACCTTGTTTAAGAAAAACTGGCTCTTGTCCATTCCTGCAGCAAGTTCAGTGAATGAGGCAGAGTGGCTATTTTCATTTCCTCCCTACTCACCCCTTCGACGCAGTCCAAAAACCCTGTTCACCTTCTGCCAGAGTTCGATTTAGGTGGGAGAGAAAACAGCCTCTGTAGTTATAGTAGCGTGATTTTGCCTTTTCTTGTGGCAGAAACAGAAGAAGGAGTGAAACCAGATATTGCTGATGTTCAATATTCAAACTATTGTTGATGTTTCGTCATTCTTTAGAGAATTCTTTTTGGTTTGTTTTTGATAAACTGACAAACATTAGCTATGTGTGCCTTAACTTGAAATAATGTTTTTCAGTAGTTCCAAGATGAGCTAGTACTTCATTGTAAGTACACTGGGATTCAGTGCTGTGAAATTTTTGGGGTTTGTCCAAAAGTTAGACTGCAGAAATAGCTGTATATCAGCAAAGCCAGTTTTCTCTTTTCAAAGTTGTAGGGAGGCATAAAGTAAATGCAGTTAATGCACTGGTAATAGATGTCATCTGAGAACTTCAACAATGCTGTCAGATACCCATGATTAATGAAATGCTGACTACTAGAACACTGAGTGTCAAATGCAGACTTGATATAAGTAAGTCAAACAAACCTGCCCTGAGCATGATGTTGTCGTTGGTGTACTTTTCTTCTTATGTTAAGTGTGATTGCAGCTAGAATGGTCTGAGACTGCTATTGAAGCCAAAGTTCTCCGGTTGCATTTTTGTCTGGTATTCCAACCCAACTGCCCTGTCAAGAGCAATCACTTGATTCCTTTTACAACATCTGTCTCTCTTGTATGGAATCAAATCTATAAGAGGCTGGGTGACCTCACTTAAATTCAGACATAAAGTCTGATCGTTGTAAAAGGACAACACTCAGAAGTTAATCTGGTTTTGTTATCTTTAATCAAGAAATATAAATGCATGTAGAGTGTAGCATTTTTTTCTTGCTCCACAAAAAAAGGCTGGTTTTCATTATTTTAAGTTATAAACACTCAAAATACTATTAAAAAGCTCTAATACTGTGCTTTATCAATGCAAGCTGTGCAGTCAACTTCCTGAACAGTGTACTGAAAGTGTAATTCCTGCTATTAGGATGCACTTGGTCTGAAGAGCTTGTTACAAGCTGTATTTTGTGTTAAAGAAACCCATGTGAAGACTCAGCTTATCAGCTTAATCTTTTAGCAACAATTGTTGTTGACATGAGTTTGTAGCAGCAGCTACAGTCAGTTAACAGGTAGCTCCTAATAAATACGTGTGTGTGAATGATTCAATAAACAAATACATAAATGAATTTTCTGTATTTACCTGGAACGTTAATTCTGCAGTAAATTTGTCACATTACAATTTAAAACAAATCTACTGGACCACAGTGACAGCTGCTTTTTGGTTTGGGTTTTTTTTTTTTTTTTTTTGAAAGGAGGAGGTGTCAGATAACTGTAGGAAAAGGAGTGTGTTTATATTTGAGATGAGCAATCCTATTTCCAAGTTGGATTTAATGCAGCATGTTTTCATTATGTTTCAGAGAGACGGGAAAAAGGGGGGAAAAAAAATCAATGAAAGCGCAGACAGAGCCAAGTAAGAGTGAAATAAAAATTAATCAAGAGAAGCCTCTGTGTAAAGAAGCGAAGTGGGAAAATGAAAATTTTAATGCAAATAAGTATCTGTGCCAGTCTACTATTTAGAGACTGCTCTGTTTCAATGGAAGTTCAGTTAGTAGAAAACCAGGATTATTAAAACTAAGAAAAGAGAGCCATTCTTTAAAAGTAATATGAATTTACCTGATGGAAGAAACAGGTCCGTGAACTGTAGCAAGTTTTATGAACACTAAATATAGTTTGAGAAGTTTGAACTGCTCTTTTAACTCTTAAATATCTTGGTTTCTACTGTACAGTCATAAATCATGACAGTCCTCTAGTTGTGAAATGTGTAACTTAGTGGATTCCTCCTAAAACGGCAGTGCTGATTTTTTTTTTAATGTTCTGGGTATTCACATTTGTTCCCATGTGATATGATTAGCTAAAACCTGACCACTTAATGATGTGTCTCAAGAAGTCTTGACCTATTACACAACAGTCCAGTAGTGTTAGCTTATTTAACTATGACATATCCGAAGTATTTCAGCATCTGCCTTTAGAAGAGGCATTCACTGTGAACAAAATATGGTATATGAGTTGCATTTTAGACATGCACAGTGCTTGCTCTGAATTAATCAATCTGCTTATATCATACTTAGTTACAATCATGTTAGTGTTTTTTATAGGTGTGCTAGGTGTGAAGCTATTAGGTAGTAGCCCACAAATCCAGAGCAGTCACTGGAATACCATGTGGAGCCTGGATGGACTGGTATTTTTGAGTGGATGTACTGATTTTTGTTTAGTGGATGGCTATTAGAAATGAAATTTGGAAAATACTGTGGGTCTGGACAAATGATCTCCCAAGTGAGTAGTGCTATTAGGACAGTGTCCTGCCTCCAGCCTGAATCTGTATGGGTGCCAGGAGTTAGCAAACCAGGGGCTCAGAAGAATCAAAGGGTAATTGTCCTTTGAAAGGCAAATTGTAAAACGATTGGCACCTTCTTTTCTCATCTGGCACTGGAGACTCACCCCAGCAAAGCCATCAGAAGACTGACATGCTGGAAAATGTACAGCCCTGGGAGAGGATAAAGGAGAACCAGCTTTTCACCACAGTCCAGCACCTTGCAGGCGTTTGCAAGAGTCTATCACAGCTGGAGCTTGTACTCTCAGCCTGAGGTAAACCATGAAAGTTTGCTCCTGAACAGTCATTTTGCTGAGTGCCTCTAAATCAGTTTTTACAGTCATGCCAGTAACAGGTTGTCAGTCAGCTTAACTTAAAACAGAGAGTGCAAGCTTCACTGTCCTTAATCCTGTGAGGCTTATTTGGAAGGGATGATGTCTGTTCCACCCTCCCTCCCTGGGGTACTGCAGCTCCCCATAGACTGATGGCTGAATACCACAAGTTACACTTCTTCTGAATGTGTTATTACTGGTGGTTTACTGTAGTGACTGATTTATTATGCAAGTCTGTGGTTGCACTGTAATCAAAAATCTGTGTGGCTTGAGGGAGACAGGATAGGGTAACCAGCATTAGTGTAGGATGGATTTGAACCGTTAGGTGTTGAGTTGTCACCCAAAATATTTGGCTTCCCCTTATGATATACTGCAGTAGATTGCCTTCGTATTGTAAGCAAAGAAAGATATTAAATTATAATAAGATATTAAAAGCTCTTGTTGTATATTAAAGAAACTCAAAAGACTTAAAAGAGGGGAACAAAGGGGCAGTCATGTAGAACATGATATCCAAAACAAGAGCCAAGTTAAAAAATGATTAACTGTTTACTGGCCAAATAAAACAAGTCTCTGTTAGACCTAACCTGCCTACTCCTCTCCTAAGGCTCATATAGCAACACATGGGAGCTCTACAGTGGAAATTTACATTTAAATATGTTTAGTTTTACTTGGCAATTGTATTCCACCAACCTTATTGATTTCAGCATTCAATATTTTAATACTGTGTCTCAATTAAAGATTCCTAAGAGTACAGTCAGTCAGTCCTGCAAAATAATACAAACACCACTTCCAGTTAATGACATGGGGCATTATTCCCAGTGATTGGCCCAGAAGAAAAGGTTCTTTTCCACTATACTTGACCCATGAATATCTAATTTTGTGTCTCCGTAATAGATATATGAAAAATTATAACAAATAACAGTCATTAACTGTTACAACTACAATCTTAAATCTTGATTTGGAACACATTCACTAATGAACTTGTGCTAATACAGCATTTTTGTATTTGCATTTTTTAGGGGTAAAATGACACATGATTTAGTTTTGTTAGGAAAATAAGAATGGCCTTAGAGCCCATGGGTTCATCTAGTCCAACATCATGTCTCCAAAAGTGGGACGTTGCAGACAATTCTGTAATGATTCCTGGATGTGCAAACCAGCAGTATTAAAAGCTGGCATAAAATCATTTTACCATCCAAGGTAGTGGGCCAGTGATACTGAGGAAAAAAGATTGACCTCACCAAGAGACCAGGGGAGCTGATAGAATATAAGGAGGAATATATTTTCACCAGTAAGCAGAACTCCTAGCAGCACAGAATCTTATTCATACTTGTCCCAAACTCCCATAAATTTCTTGCATCCATGTAAACATGTTAGCATGTAAGCATAAACATTCAAGTTAGGTTTACCTAGTTAGCTTATTTAAGAGTAATAGTTTAGAAATGGAGTAAGAAGTTTGTCAAGCTGATTTCCATAGCAAATTACAGCATTGACTAGACCTTGACCAGTCAATTTAGGACTGGCTTGGGTATGTCTACATTATGCTATGAATGTATATGAATGTTCTGTAGCTCTTTGAAAGTATGGCATTTGGTTTGTAGAGTTCACTTTTTTTTTCAGTTGTGAAAGCAGAAGAAAATGATCTCACATTTACTTTGATCCTTCACATGCCAAACATCTCAAATTGAAACAATTTCTGTAATGTAATGTCTCAGTCACGAAACGTAATGTACTTTACTCACATGAATGTTTTAACCATCATAATACATAATAAGTGTTATTAACATCACTTTATAGCTGAAAAACACAGAGATAAAAGAGACTAAAACCCACACTTTCAAAAATTCCCTTTAAAAACATAAGTGCAGAAATGCAGTAGCCACATTTTCAATTTGGATGTTAGTCATTTTAGCAGTGCCATCTGGGAAATTCAATAGTTTTGGCAAAGCATCTTCCGAATCTTGCTTTTCAAGTTTATTTGCACCTCAATTTATTATTTCAAAATGAAAATAAAGGTATACTTTACTTTGCTAGCCATCAGATCTACAAAGAATAAATAATACAATACTGACTCCACTAAGCCAGTAAGTGCTATGCTCCAGCCACTTATTTAATAGTGAAGTTATTTATAGAAACCTCCTTCACGTGATGATGTTGCCAGGAACACAGATGTCCCTTGAATGTGCTCTATTTTAAATTAAGGTGAAAGGCTAAGGAAAATATAAAAGAACCCACCTTTAATATTTCAGTTCAACAATAACAAGCAGGGTGTGGCCAATCTGAAACTGTGGCTTGTCGGATGCCTGCGAGAAGGGAAGGGTGGGAAAGCTCTCTGCTTACCAGTTCCACAGTCCCGTTAGTAAAAACACATCTGACACCAGCGATTGTGGCCTGAAAGATACAGTGAGAATGGGTGGTGCTTTCAGTTATTGCAACGAATAAGTGCCTTGCTAGTATTTGGAAAGTAGCCATGGAATAAGCAGTTTTAGGGGCATTAATATGCTTAATGTTTGAGAAGCTGTGAATGAAAACTTGAGAGTTGTCACCTGTATGTTTAAAGGAAAAAAGAAAGTTACTTTCTTTGTACTGCTTCCCCCCACCAAAGGAGGCTGCAGGATCTCTATATAAACCTTATCCTGAAAGTTCCTTCTTCATGCTCTATTTGCTGTACTTAAACTGGACATTTATATTTTCAGTGTTTAACATGAGACTGTTATTTACAGAAAATGCTGTCTCTCCTGTTTGACAGTGGTTTGATAGTGAATAAAATTCACTGGAATGTGGGTAGATAGAGACAGGAAAACACACATTTTACACATGGATAATCTTGGAATATCATGAAGCTTTTGTTGTTTGTTTGTTGTGGGGTGGGTGTGGATTTTTGTTATTGTTGTTTTGGGTGAGTATTTTTGGTTTTGTTTGGTTTTGGGTTTTTATTAGAAAGCAACAATCTGCAGCTCCTGTGAACTGAAATTTTGAGGCTTAAATAATCTGTATTTAATTGGAATCAACTTAATACAAGCTTAGAGACATCCTAGTCCTGGAAAAAAAAATAATCGCATATACTTCTACCCAGAATAGACTTCCAGTAACCCACAGTCACCCAGAAGCTGCTCTCCAACATATGAGGTCACCTGGAACAGGCACTTGCTTCTTTTGAATTCACTTTTTTATTGGGGTTTATTCATTTAGTTCTGATTCAAGAGGGGTTTGAAAATAAGAAAGAAATATTAGTGCTGTATAAAATCACAGCCAGTGTTTGCTATTCCAGAAGACTCTACCAAATAACTTCCAGTCTGTCTTATCTAGCTATGAAGAATTTAATTCTCAGAAAAGGGAGTATTTTTCAGAGTGTGTAGCATGGTTGAGTGTCTGCCATAAAACAGACCGTTCACTCCTCCAAGAAAATGATACAAGCAGGTTGTAGTGAGCCTAGTATCTAGACAGATTTTGTCTGGGTTCATTCAGCACATGGAAAAAATATTTCATCTCATTTCTTCACAAGCTAACACCACAAAGCCATTTCATTTATTTCCCCTGACATGATGTTGTGGTGTTCAATACTGCATGCAGTCTCCCCTGACTTTGGAACAAGCTGCTAGGATTTAGCAAAACCCTTTCATTTTCACAGTTACAAGGGAAAATGAAACCATAAAAGAGAAAGTTAACTACCAAATAATGACTGGGCTCCCTGTACAGCAACATCAAGCACACCTGACATAAATGACTTTGTTAAGGTTTGCTAGCCAGATACCATGCAGCTGTTTCTGATGCTTTCTGTGCTTTGCACAGGTACTGAGGGGAAAAAAAAAAAAAAGGCAAAAAAGGAAAACCAAAGCATCCTACAATAAATTCTCACCTGGTTTTGGGCATCAATGTGGGAAAATTAGCAATGCTGCTAATGGCACAAATAACACTACTTCCCATCTGTGTCTTTTTTCCCTTGAAGCAGGGAAAGCTCAAACCCTCTTCCAGAGATAAGCAGCACTAAGAAACTTCAAGAGAAACTAAATATTACAATTTTTTGTTCCTGCAGCTCCCAATAGGAAATAAAAATACAAAGCTTCGGCCAGCTTAGAGAAGTTGGTATTGATTCTGGATTGAATGGTAAGCGCAGGGGTATAAAACCTATTGCTATCTGAGACAGGAGCCAGGCTTTACTTGAACAAGAAGAGACCTGTTTCAGAAGTCAATTTTAGTTGAACTATGAAGGTAAAAGGAGGGCAAGTTGCATTTCAAACACATTCAAAAGGTGTGAAAAGCTTGACTTAACAATCCTTTCTTTTCTATGTGGTTCTCTTCAATCCATGTTAGCAGGTAGGAATCAAGCAAACCATTTTTAAAGTGATTCAGCAAATGTTTACCAGTTTGTTCAAATCACTGCATAAGCAGCAGCTGAGAAAAGAAGTTGGGACCTATCCGAGTAAAAAAGTAAATCAATGATGGGGAATGTTCAGGAAATGAAATGATGACAGAGGATCCTGATTAAATGAGAGCAGAAAACCTGCAAGTAGAAGCAAGTCCATCTTAAAGGTGGGACCACCAGGGCTCCCACTTCCAATGCCATCTACTTAAAGGGTGTTAGCAAATAATTTATTTTAAGACTATAGCTCTTACCCTTGTCAAGGACTAACCACAAGTGATCACAGTTCCCATGAATTTACAGCTAGAAAACCAAAGGTCTTTTTCAAATGTATCTTATCAGAACTGGGAGTGCTACTTGCTTGTGACTGACTCAGATGAGTGACATGGAATTACAGATCTTATGTCTTTCATCATCTTTTGTGAACTGAGTTGTCTGCAGATGCTGAGGATCTGGGCCTCAAAAGTAATTTCTACAAACAAAAGTGCCTGTGAAATGTGACCACTTACATGATCCTAGAAAATTAATGCAAAGGGGAGAGGAGATGGGTAACCTGTGGTAACTGAAATTTAAACTATCGTTAATCAACCATGAGTTAGCTGTGAGTCACAGCACATCAGAGGTGCAACCATGGGCCTCAAGAGGCCTGAACTGTTTCCTGCTCTACCGCAGATTTTGCTCTCTGAAGCTGGGCAAGTAATTTAATCACTTTTAGCCATCTCCAGCATAGTAATGTCTGACCTTTTGCCTCCGTTGCTTCTCCAGACTAAAGGCTCCTAAAAAGTGGCAGTCTGTCAGTACAGTGCCTAAACTCTGAACAGCCTGATTAGACATGGGGCCCCTTGCACACTGTCATCTGGCAAACGCCATAACACAGTTCATAAATAATTATGTTTTACAATAGCCCTTTTCTTCAGTTCCCAAGGAGAAGACATAACATATTGTGTTAAAGGAACAACTCTCATCTGGTTATATTAAAACTGTTCTGAACTGCTCTTTGGTCACCCCAGAAGTCAGATAAAGTTGTAAAATCCCTTTCAACAAGTTGGTGTGATTTTACATGAGTTCAGGTCTGACCTTGGAAATGCCTCCTCGGGAGAGAATTCCTTTGAACAACTATGGTGTGAAATGAACTTCTCAAAATTATAGTGAGCCTTTCAGGGCTTCAGGTTTTGTTCCAGCATTTATCAATGCCTTTTGGCTTGCTAAAGCCTTTCTAGCTTGAACTCATGATTTAAGAAGGGAGTTAAAAATCAGCTATTGCAAGTACATTAATGCAAGTTGATTTATTGCATACGCACTGCGAAATGACAGCAATGACTCTCCAATCTGTCTAAGCACAGCAAGCTCTTTCGTTCAGATGCTTAGGGTATGACTGGACACATGCTCAGACTAAGATCTTTGTTTAGTAAATATTGAATATTCCCTAGTCCTTTGTATCCTGTCGTCATTTCCTTTGTACAGCTTGCAGCTGTACTTTCAAGTCAATGTACGAAAGTCACTGGTTAGGCAGTATTTCATAAGTGTGTTTAATTGTGTAACAGAGAGATTTTCTGATGGTTTTTCCTCTCAACAAAGTCCTTGGAGTTCTGTAACCTGCATCCTGACTAGCCTACACCAGCGTTTTCTGTGTATAAGTTGTAATCAGTAGCTTCATTCATTTTCCATTTGAGAAGTAGGAATATACTATAATACACATATAAATTTATAAATATAGGTACATATATGTATAGAGATATATTTAAAGTAAGGACAGTGGCTGCCATGTAGTCACTTTGTGGTTTTTGGAAAATCACAGGCTTTAGGGTGGAGATAGCCATTGTATTACGTTAGTTATTTTCTCACAGTTTAAGAAGCAGCTGCTTGAAACACTGTGGTCCAGACAGTAAAATACCCAACAGTTAAGCAGTTCCTGCACATAGGCCCATGTCTCTCACCAGCCCTCTGAAAAGAGAAGGGTGGAAGGGGATGATGGCTAGCTCATGAGTGGTCACAGTGCCCTGTGAGCTGGGCAGGAATGGGAAGAGGGGGAAATTATTGAGTGCTGAAGCCTTGCGATAAGAAGCATACACTGAGATGTGTGACATGAGGGAAGGGCAGGAGGATTGTTTACCCTGTGACTGTTACAGGATTGTGTCCTGTTAGAGGACTTGCTCCACACTAATGTCTATGTATGGGTTTATTTTCAGTGCGAAAACAGAAGCCAGCAATATTGTGAGGTGGTTTTGTCAGTTTTGAATTGGGGGCAGAGTTTTGGGTTCAAAATTTCCTTCTTTTTCCCCTCTGAATTAATATTGAAACAGATTTTTTTTCTGTGTAATTTTTTTCCTGTTACATTCTGCTCCTCCTGTTTCTGTTCTTTGGGTTGAATGTGCAAGTGTTTAATGCCAAGACAGAGTTAATTAATTGAATAGTAAACATCTGTGTTAGGACTGTTGTCCCTCAAAGCTCTCACTTGCTTTTTAAAGCTCCGCCTGAGGGCTTCGGCTGTGTAGAGCTAGGCAGGAGAGGAGTTTGGATGTTGACATCTCTAAGTTAGGAGATGTACTGAAACTGTAAGCACTACTCAAGTATGCCACTGAACAACTCTTACAAGGTAGCACGATTCAGCTCAGTGGCCTAGAGCTGAAAGACAAGCCATTATTTTCAGTTTTTCTGCCTTGTAGAATTTATATGTGCTTCAAAGCCACAGGGTGAAGCCAGCCAATTTTAGAAATATTTAAACTCAGCACCTCCTGGGAGTTGTTCTGTAAGTGATGCCAGAAAGGCCACAGAAATCATAAAGGGAAAAAAAGAACCAAACAACTCAGATAAGGTAGAATTCACACAATTCTCTGGAAAGATTCTCAGCCTAAGCACAGCTATCCTGAGCAGCTAATGTTCAGTAGCCAGCATCCTATTTTCCACCCTTACTGACTCAGATTGTTGTGATCCTTCCAGAGATGTTTTTTTGCAGTCTTAAGACAATGGAACAGCACAAACTTTCATGAATATGAAAATCAGAGCGTCTGTCTGAAACAGAAATAATTCTTTTGACAGAGTAGCAGAAGAAAGATGATAGCTAATGTTATCACACCACGGGAAGCAATACATTTGCAGTGTCCAGGGTATCAAACCAATGATTAGCTCGTTCACTTTCAAATTAACCTCATTAGACTTTGTAAATGTAAGACCTCTTTTGAAACATTACTTCAAAACTGAACTTTACTCCAGAGAAATGGTTGGGATTTGACCTCTTTCTAACAGCTTTAATTTTTTTTTCCACTCTTACTTTGATTTGTTTTGCTGTCACCATCAAATGCAATAATGTGTCTTCTGCCAAAAAACTTCATAAAATATTATCTGTCTTCCAGGGTGAGTGGGGAGGGGAGCTTGTTTCAAAATGAAGCGAATTGATAAATAGAATGAAGATCATGTAGAACATGTATTTTATGATTATACAATCTTAGAGGCCATGTTAAGGATTAAGAATCGTTTTATTGGCCTTTCATGCAAAATGATTCTTGCCAATTCATTTACACCGCTAATTATCTTGCAGAAGCAAACTGCTTAATGAAGGCTCAGATGCTGGATATCAGCCTGCAGCTTCACAGTCATGTCTGCTCATGGGAGTTTTAGCACAGTATTCCCCCAGGTGCTACAATTGGGTCAGCAGCTCCGCTGGGAGCTCGAGCACAGACATGGCTCTGTGGGAGTTGGACAGCTTTAGCACTGCTCACAGCAGATGCCATCCAAGGTACAGGAATGGAATGTGTATTTATTTTCTCCAGGCAGATTATGGGGTAGGAGTAGACCCATATAATGGCTTTTCTGCTCCATAGTTCCCCAAGACTGTTGCTCAGGTGGAAGCAAGTGTGCATCAGTCAGCATCCTGTCACTGTCCTGCATTGTCAGTATCCTGTACACTATTTGGGTGATAAACTGAAAGAATTTTGCATTCAGTTTTGTACGTGGTTGTGAACACACTTCACTGCCGTTTCCAGAACAAAGTTTTGTCCGTGTAGCAAGAAGGGTAGCTCTAACAGCACAGATCTTGAGGAGCAATGTTCTCTTTCGTAAAACACCATGGATTGAGCTGTTCCTGTGTTATCTGGCTGTCCACCTGCTCCAGCTGCACTGGCAGGGTTGTATTTAGTTTGCAGGGTTCAAGGTTAGCCTGAAAGTTGGGCTCAGACCGTGGTAAAGAAATGTAAGCACGTAAAAGGCATGTGATATGAACATAGTTGGGAAATGCCATATTCCTCCCTATACTTCCTAACGAAAGCTCACTGATACTTTTTTGCAGTGAATCCTCTAGGAGAGAACAAATAAGCACCTGGACAAAATTGCAGTGTGGCAAGGCTCAAGCTCAGATGAGAGCTTATCCCTTGTCTGAAACCATTAATCAGGCAAAGCTTAAATGGGACTGGTGTTTGCAAACTTAGTTTCTGTCTTTTGTGAATCGTGGTAAGAAACATCATCTCAGTTCTCTGAGATGCATCCAGGCTGCTTTAACCTGTTTATAGCATCTCTTAGGGTATGTCTGCATTGCATAGTAGATATACAAGTAGATACTTGTGTATATATATATACAAGTAAGCTTTCCTTAGAGCCAGGAGCAATACAGCTGTGTCAGTGGTGCTTTGCATGAGACTAATTGTCATGTGCTGATATGTCTGCGTGGCCATGCTCTGGGAGGTACAGTTGCTCTGCCGTGTTCAGGCAAATGGTGGTAGCACTCAAAGTTCTGCCTTGTGGAGCACAAAGCTTTGCTGTCCTCATGCATTCTTAGGACTTCTCCTAACTTCATTTTCTTCAAATGCTCCAATTAATTGTTGCCTTTCATTTCAACAGGAGACAAACTCAAATTTGTCCCACCAGAGAAATCAACCATCAGAGTTGCTAGCAGTGCTTCACTATGGTCATGCAGTGGAAGCATTGGGGATCTTCTGATAATTCAGTTTCAAATAAAAGAGACTGCCATCCTACAGTCAGGTATGGTGCAGTGCTCATGGTCTTGCTCTACAGGTCCTATTCTGAAAGCCCCCAAAGCCCAGCATCATGCCAGATTGCCCTGAAAGCCCCAGCATTTGCTGGGAGTGGCTGCTCTCAGTCTTTTTCTCCCCAGGTACCTTATTAATCCAGATCTTTCTCCTTTCTGCCTTGCCACTTTCCAGAGAGGATCTGCTCTCTACCCATAGTGTGTTGTACGGGCTCTAAAAAGGGCAAGAAATAAATGTTTCAAATCTATTAGAAGTACAGAATTCTCAGGACTATTTTTTGTTACATCTTCCACTGAATTCAGCTAGAGTTGTATTGCAGTGCCCAGTTTTCAAAGCCAATTTACTTATTTAAGGGGCTCAGTTCCACAACCAGGTCTCCTGTACAGCATGTGACTTGCTGGATGGTACCCCAAAGTGTAAATTTTCCTTTGAAGAATTTGGCACCCATCTGTAAATTCTAAAAGTTTAATTTTAATTTGCTATCTTTTCTTTGGTTTCTCTTGACTTAAAATTCCCCTAGTAAAAGCAGTGCTTGCTCTTACCTCCTTTCCTGCTTCCTCAAGTGTAGTGGGGACACACAGACCATTTGCTGCTCTCAGCTTTCCGCAGTCCATCTGTGTTGTGCATTTCACCACCCTGGTACGTGTGGGGAAGTCACAGAGGTGACCCACAGCCACCTAAGTCAAGGGTAAAATGTCTGTTTGTAGTCAGACAGTGCCTAAGGTAAAGCTCACTGCCTTTTTTCCCTCATTTCTGTCCCTGCTTCTTTTCTTTTCACACTTCCAGACACAGCTCTGTGAGAAGCTGGTTTCAATGTTGATATAAATTTATACAGTTTGCATTTGGTCTCACTTGCACTTTGCACTTCTCTGTTTCTTTAGCTGTGATCCTATAGCTGTGTGTGGGCTTGTGTTAGAAACTCAGTCACTGGCATGATACAGCAGCTATGCAGGTGGGAATGGGGGAAGGAAGGAAGAGAGAAGAAGCTTGTTAAATTGGCTTCACCAAGTTTTTCAGAGCATGCACCTTCCTTCTCTCTAAGCATGGCTTTCCCTCCCTCTTTCTCTGCCTTTGCCCACCTGCTTTTCACACCCTGTGTGTACAGATGTATATATATCATGTGAACAGGGCAAAGTCTTCAGTCTTTTCACCAATGCAGAGAAAAACATACTTGTATTACTGGACACGGTCAATGAGCAGTATGTCAGGTTAAACCAGCTACAATTCTGGTTGTGAGGATGATGTGTTCATGGGGATTTTCAGGCAGGTGACTTAGCCTCTGACTGCTTATAGGGATGCTGTGTGGTATAATGATAGAATTTTCACTTGACCAGAATTTCATTACATCATTTGTTACTTTATATAGAATATGGCAAGGGAATTCTACTTTATTTAACATAGTAACAATGAACATCTGTCTGCATTACAGTCCTCTGTGTCAGTGAGGATACAGTCAAAATACATTAGTGTAGTTTAAAACATGCAAACTACGTTTTTGTAGGTTGGCCAGCATGCACTGTGAATGAGCAGAACAAGGAACAGACAATTCAATAGTGGAAATAAAATGTCAAACACAATGAGAGCCTGAGCACTATGCAGAAGAAATGTTGGCATGAAAGGTGTTAGAAGGATTTAACCTATTTAAGGGGCATAGATTATAAAGGTATCTAGTTTCCAAGGCTGTTCTGTTGCCTAACAGGACTTTAGGCCAAGAGTTATATATGATATAATGTTTATATCACTATTATGGTAAAATTATGATTTATGAATTTGAAAATTCATGTTAAAAATGTCAGCTATTAGCTCTTTTCATGCCTCTGTGAGTTTAGTAGGGACATTTGATCATTCCCAGCTACTGGCACTGCCTGTTCTATGAAGGTTGTTCTCCACCACCTCTCTTCCCTTCCCTCCAGCCATATCAGAGAGCACTATTGCTGCTGCAGTGAGGACACGACACTTCTCTGCCAATTTTTATATGTATAGTATAGAGCAGTCTAGAACCATCTGCACACTAGCACTGTGTGATGGGTCACAGAAACTGGTACATGCAGTTGCAGTCTGTAATGACTAACAGACTCTGCTATGTTTGCCTCTTCTTTCTCATTCATTCCTGTGTGGTCTTCATCAAGTTTCCTGATTTTCCTGGGTCTCAGCTCACCAATTAAAGAAAGAGAATTAGGTTTAAGCATGATTTACTCTTGTGTTTTGACAGATGGACAGTGTTCTGTGATCTATTCCATAGCAAAATATAAATACTCCCATTCTTGTGGGATTTGTAGTGAAGTTTACTGAAGTGCATACAGTATTATACAAGTAAATAATTGGAAGAAGGGGATTTAGATGACACTTCTTGCCAGTTTGTGGTATTACCCACAGACCTTCTCAGAGCATTTTGCAAATGTAGTTTTACAAGCTCAAAAGGACATTGCGTTCCCACAGTTGCTATGAGAGATGCTTCTGTGATATTAAAACATGGGATTAACAGGAAGCTTTCTCTGGTGATTGTCCTGACTTTTTTTCTCAAATACGCATGTCTATACCTTGGCATTTGTATTTCTCTTATAGACAATAGAATAACAGTTATTAGGTTTTCTTGCCATTAGGCACAACTAGACATGTTCAACATGCCCAGTCTTACAGTAGCTGATTTCTTTGCGCATCAGTTGTTTGCATTGCTTTCTCAGAACATCCTCCAGCTCACTTATTATTGTGCTGTGGAGACACATGGCCAGAACAAAGGGTTTCCAGATTTGGCCCCACAAATCTGGAAACCCCCAATGAACAATCAGTTGGGATTTTCTTACACAGTTTAATGTAGCTGAGCCATACTCACATGCCCAGATGAAAAGGGATTTGAAATTCAGAAGGGAAAAAAGAAAAGCAAGAAGCAGCAATAACCTTGGGATATCATCTTCAAAGAATATTTTCAACAAGATGTCCCAGTTTACAGTTGAACAATTAGAAAAAGACTGAATGATATTTTACAGGTTGGTTTTGGGTTTTTTTTCTTCAGAAACAGTTTCTGATCTGAGAGACACACTAAGGGCAAAATACCCTCCTCAGCCCCAAGTGAAGTGAAACAAAATTCATCTTCACAGTTCCTCTGAAACAAATATAAAGAGACTGACATCTCACATCTCAGTCATTGATGGGGAAAGTGAGAACTGGAAGGTGGTAAGGGTGTATGAAACCTGCTGAGTGCAGAGACTCTCTACTGCTTGGGTCCATAACTGACAACAGTACTTCTGGAAATGGACTGGAAAACATGAAATGCAAAGGTCCCACCAACCTTCAGCGAGGAAATCATAAGCCTGCCTTTTAAGCAAGAGACACTGAAACACAAAGATGCTGTTCTTACATACACCTTCTAGTGGAGAGGTGTTAGAATGGTTTATTTAGCTAACACAAACATGACTAGAATCTCTGTGAGGAAGGCGCCTACTACCTGTGGCATCCCAGCTAAAGAGGCATTCCCAACAGTAGAAACTGCATGTAGGGCCTGTTAAGGGAGGGAAGAAAACTGCACATTGACTCTGCTTGACCTCTTGATTGGAATAAGTGAATTACAATACGAGATTCAGTATTGGTTGGCTCAAACCAATGATTCAGTTCATGTTGGCTCAAACATTTCAAATTACAAACAGAGGACACATGTAATAAATTTTATTGTCTTCAGAATAATAAAGAGATTTATTATGGCTTTTTTGTGACAGCAAATGATGTAATTAAGACCACACTATAATAGCAACTGTGACAAGAGCTATTTTAAAGGTCCTCAAACTCTTTGACAAATTCTCCTGTTAAGCTTCCTTGCTTTATGCAACAGGTGATAAAAAAGCATATAAGCCCTTTTCAAAAAAAAAAAAAAAAATGTAGAAAACTTAAATATCTTGATTCCAGGTTTCATCATTTAATAAAACTAGGTTAAATGTAGGGTTTAATGGAAAAAAGTAGTGATTTCTGTGCCTACTTGTTTGGATAAAGAATAGTTTAACACATTTTTTGCCTAAAATTATGCATCCTAAATATCCCTAAATATTTCAGCACTGAAAAAGTAATGTGAATTGCTTGATAATTCCAATTTTAACAATTTAGCATTGCTATTATATTAAGGCTTTGATGTAGTATATCACTTAAAGTCATTCTTCAGTATTTGCTTAAATGAGTGTTTTGCTATATAGGGATGAAGTTAAGCATGTGTTTAATTGATGTGTTTTGTTCCTGAGACAGTTTCTCAATCTGCAGTACTTCTGTACAATGCAGTGCCAAATGGACACTGCATGGACATTTTTAGTCTGGGGCTTTTCTGGTGCACCAGATGGGCTCTCCTATCTGCTGGGACGATACACAGTAATCAGAACTGTAGAGCTAAACAACCTGCAAGTACATCATTTAATAAAGCAGACTGTCTTTAGCCTTCATGTTTTCATCATAGCAATTTTCCAGACACCAAAATTTCAGTTTATTTTTTGAAAGAGACGCCACAAGTATAAACTCCAGCATAATTTTTTACTGTTTGTAAATGTTACATGTTTCATTGCTGAGGAGCAGTATCAGACTTTACACAGGATATTGAATTTAGTGCTGTTAAGGGAAAATGATCCATATTCCCTGCGCAGAAAGCATTACGTCACGAAGGGATGGAAACAAAGAGCTCTGAGGGGCTGGGATAGGCAAACTTCCCTCCTTTCACAGGAAATGGGTGAAGCCTTGCTTGAAATTATTATTCAGACATTTTGTGCTGTGAAGGAAACGTCTCCTGATAGCACAAGCTATTGGTTTCCTGTTGTGAACTAACACTTTTGGCATAACCAAGAATGGACAGGAAGGGCAAATGACTGGGGGTCATTTGAAGAATGTGTTTTAATGAGAAGACCAGCCCAAGTAAGCGGGAAGAAATTTGGCCTGAAAAAACCTGAAATTAGAAGGGGAAGGGAAGAGAAAGGAGATCATCGCTCATTGCTATGGTATCTTTATGGAAATAACACAAAAAATCCCACATCAGATTTTAGCAGGAGTCACAGAAGGCAGAGGGAATGCTGCTGTTAAGCAGGAAGTATCATGGGGGGAAAAAGGCCTTTGTATCCTACCTAATTAAGAGCCTGATTCAACAAATATATATCCGGTTTCTGCACTGAGGAAAGCAATTTTTGGAAGTTTTTACAGATGCGGAATTGTTTTTTTTCAACTAAGACCTTATAACAGAGGCACTCTCAAGTGCTATTTTTCAACCACAATGTATAAATAGCACTGCCAGCAGGTCCCTGAAACTGCCGTAGCATTGGGCCATCTGACTGCTCGCCTTCCACTGTAAGTCAAAGCAAGTGAAGGGAAAGGCACAATGACATTTTCCTTCCTCAGGCCTTCTTCCCAGCCTATTGTGAGAACAGCAAGGAGGTGGCTTGCCTCGTCTTTTCCTGAGGTCCCTGGGGAAATGTGCCACCTTCATGGCTTGCTAACTCAGCACCAGGACTGCCCTCACATTTGCATCGTTGTCTTGGTCATTTTGGCTCTTGCTCTTGATGGAACTGTACAAAACTGGCTGCTGCCTGATGCCTGGTTATAGCTCCAAGGGTCATTTTCCTGCAACATGTAATGATGTCTCCATTGCAGCCTGTGCCCTCCATTGCTGTGACAGGGAACGCTCCCTAAAGCAATCTGTTCTGCTGCAAGGCAGTTGCAGAGTTTCCTGGAGAACTTCACTTTCAGGAAAAAAAGTAAATTTAACAATCTCCCATCAGTGTTGCAGACTCCTCTTCAAATTGACAATTTTAGGCATTCAAAATGTTGAAAGGCTATTTCTAAAGTAAATAAAACCTTCTTGAATTTTTGTGCTACGTACTTTTGGAAGCGATCACTTTCACCCTTGCAAAGATTATTTTGATGGTATGGAAATTCAAGTTGTAGAAAACAGCTGCCTATTTCAGAAAACAGAACATGAAAGGAGACACTTCGTGTTTGCAGATTCTCAAAAGCCCTTCCTTAAAGTGTTCCTTATGATGCCAAACCCACAACAGTTTGTAAAACTGCACCTGAATTTGTCTGTGGATTTCATTTAGATCGAATTTTTAAAACCATAGACAAAACCATTCTACTTTCTACTCTTAGAAAAATACAAACTTCAGTCACATTTGAATCACGCTTTTTTTTTTTTAACATCTCCTTTTAAATATTTTTGTTTCCATTCAGGACTGCCAACATTGCCATGGAAACTCCCAAAACTAAAGACTTTGCCAGCCTTGTGAGAACACACCTGCAAGAGCAAGAATCGCCTCTCAAAAGTGACTCTCCCTCTTCACTGGTGTCACCTAAGGACATTTTTGTGGTCAGTATGATTTGTTACCTCAGAATTTATTTCAAAGTATATTCTTAGAATTGATACAACTGGGAATCTTGCCATGGACCAGTAACAAATGAATGTTGGTACCCAACAGCCTTCTCTTCAATATTATCTCAGTTTCAAGAAAAAAAAAAAACAGCTCTTCACAGACTACTGTAGAGTTCAGATTGGGAACCCTGAAAAAAACAAGATGAAATAAACACTCATCTCAGTGAGACAAACACATGTAAAACAAAGCCCTAATAAGCTGTCTTAACATAAATCTTTCCACTGGCTTCAGATGAACTTGGATCAGAATTACAAAGGGAATTGCAAGAATTCATCTGCTGCTTCCCAGCAGAAAGGTGGAGCATATTTACTAGTGAACAATTGGCTACTGTGCAAACTGATCTGTTTTGGCTTTTCAACACTGCAAATTTTTTACATGTATACTTTTTATTTACAGAATTAAGTTTTAAGTAGTTTGATCTGAAATTTTGTAATTGCAACTCATTCTGTGAGGTTTTCCAGTTAAAAAATTAATAATTTAGATAATTACAATGGTTTAACATTGCACTTTTTCCAAGCAGAAGGTTGCTCTGGTGGTAGAACTGAATTCAGCTAATCTGGCCGTACATATGAATAATATTTCATATGTATAATGCTCTTACATTTCTTAAATTATATTAAAACCCCTCAAACTGACAAGATACCTTCTTTTTTTTTGGTGTTTACTCTCTGTTCTTAGCTATATGAATTGTATATTCTGCTTGCTAAATTGTTAAACTTCCAGTATATGAATGCTTTTGATTTGCGTATCTTTCTGCAGTGTAGTTGCAATTTGACAGCAAGCCTGCATCAGTAATGAGCACCACTGGGAAAACAGAAATTTTCTGTTTCTTTCTTTTTACTAGGGAAAGACTTTCCAAAGCTTTCAAACCTAATGAAAAACTGAATTTTAAATAATGTTAGAAATACACCTTTGTGTTATTAACAATAATGCAGGAAAATTATCTACTTTTTTTTGTTCTTGTTGTTATTTAAGCAACTGAAGAACTTAATTTAAATGTATTCAAGTCTCGTCCCTATTTGCTTTTCACTGTTGTTTAATGAGCAAACTCCTTGGCAGAATGGTTTGTCAGCACAGATAAACCTCAGAAATGCTTATTGAAACGTTTGCATGATATTTCTAATGCCAAATTATTCCATTTAAATTAATAGGGGAGTTTGGGAAAATAGATGCTATTCCACATAACAGGAGTATCAGGTCTCACCTCCCCAAGAGTATTAAAGAACAAAAGGAAAGAACAAATTCAGACCTCAAAGTGTTTTCACTATGAAGCAGAGTCTAAAAAGAGAGAAATTCATTCAGGCAGAACATAGAAACTATGTGACAAATCAGTGTCATGACTGTTGTACCATCTCAGACTAGAGTCTCATCAGAAAATATGTATTTTGCAGGACTGGAGCTTCCTGCTGTACGCATGAAGAATTTTCACAAAGAAGTAGGCTGGTGTTTATGGACGAAATCTTCCCAGAAGTGCACAGGTATTGCCAGCAGGAACAATGATTGTTCTCATGTGGCCAGCTCTCCCCAGCTAGTAACAAAATCTCTGTCCTACTGTTGAAGTTATTTCTGCTGAATATACTAGCTTTAAGTACAATACCATCGAAGTTCTGGATATTTGCAGTCAATAAGGTTTCTATGTCACAAGAGAAATGTTTTCCGAACAAATGTTGATTCAAATGGTGTATACTCCCACTGCTCCAATTTTTGCTCTAGGCCAAGTAAATGATTATGTAGTGTTGCTACAAGCTGTTGCATTACTTACACTGCTCACTGAATAGATGGTTGCATTTCAGCATTAGGTGGGGAGTATTCCTATGCATGCATCTGTGCATGACCATTTCAGGAGCTTTGTTGCATATGTTCATTGATACTCTTTAAGGTGGACTGGTGCAGATGGGAGTAAAAGCTAAATTTCAGTGTGAAAGTGGATAGGAGCCCTAGTGGCAATCAGATTGAGCTAGAAAAGCTTTATAAGTATTTTGAATTCTTCAGTGGCAAATACTGTGAAAACTGCAGATAGATGGAATGCATGAGGGTTATCATGTGAGGATAATTTTTTAGGAATGAAGCAAAGAAATCAAATTAATTGTAGCAGAAGTTGTGAATTGGCATAGATTTTAGCCCAGTCAACATAAAATTATTCCTGTTCCTTTGCTGGATGCTCTCTGCAAGCTGCAGTTCCTCCTCCTAAAGTGTTAAAGTCACTTCTTTTCGTTTGTGCATGCTTTCTTGAATTGATGAGATTAAAGAAGCTTAATACTACTTCAACTCAATAAGGAATGATTGCAACTGAAATGTATTTATTTACCTGGTGTGAATCATTCTGTAGTACAGAGATTTTTCTGTCTTTTAAAGGTTTACTTAAAGAGTAGAGGAAGCAAGAAGTAATCCCTGGCACCTTTACTTCGTCAATGCAGCTGACACATGCTTCACCTTATAGTGCTGATGTATTGCAGAAGGACATCTAAGACACTTTCAAATATTCTAGTGTTTACTGTTACCACATCAAGTCTTTGCAGTTGGTTATCAGGATGCTGGTCAGTCCAACCACAAATAATACTGCAATATGAGTATCATAGAAAAGGTTTTACTGC
This sequence comes from Bolborhynchus lineola, assembly GCA_025448015.1. Taxonomy (NCBI): domain Eukaryota; kingdom Metazoa; phylum Chordata; class Aves; order Psittaciformes; family Psittacidae; genus Bolborhynchus; species Bolborhynchus lineola. The sequence continues at coordinate 1,707 of JAOEHX010050511.1, read as the reverse complement.
AATGTCAGTGTCTATTGGTTTTACCTTGATACTAGTTTTTAAATGAGCTAGACATTAAATAGCCACAGTTTTGTCTAAAAATAAGGCAGATGCCTTATGGAGCAAGTTGTCTTTAAGAGAACTGCTGAATTGTGGAGAAGATAACTTAGTATTATGGTAATCAGCTGGATCTGACTTTGAACTGTATTAAAAAATAGTGCCACATTAATGACAACTTTCAAAAGAAGAACTGAAGAACCATAGCTATTTCAAAAGTATAAAAGAAAAACAAAGTAACATTTTCACTATTCATTTCCATCTCTGAGTTTTTAAGCTTAAACTCTGTCTATTACTCTCATTCTAAAGAGACATGATGAGTAGAAGCTTCATTTTTTCTATGTTTATTGCATTTTCTTCACCTGCTGCTTAATCTGACTGTCCTCCATCAGGTTGGCTTATGTCAGTGTGAACTAGTGATTTTCATATTATGGCTCCAGGACCCCTCTCCATCTCCTCGAGTTTTGCCTCTGAATTAGAGCCGGGTTTGCTTCCACACCATAGGAGTCAGGTACCGTTCCTAATGCTGGTCTGAGGAGCAGAAATGGTCACAAAACCCTGCAAATTCCATTATATTTGTAGCCGTGGATTGACTTATGGGAAAGGACGTGCTCCATATGCTCCTATATCCTCTGTGTGACAGTGACTTCAGGCTCCCAACCCTAATGCTCAGTTACTGGGGAGGGGGTTTCTTCCTCAGTCACCTGGCCAAGGGCTCTCACATTAATACACAGCAGCTTTGGCTTTTTTTAAACTTGGCTAACAGTTCAAGTCAGATTCCTTTGTTCTGATCTACATACATGCCAGTCATTCCAGGATGGAACTAGTAATCGTTCTGTAGGAAGAGAACGTACACCTGAAATTGTTATTAGGTCAATTAATATCATTGGAAAGAGCAGGCAGTCTTTCGTGCTCAAAGACCTTTCTCTGGGTCTGAACAGGAGTGGCAGAATCCAAGGTTGGCCCAGTTCCTCTTAGTTTAATCTAATTATGTTTGTTAGGCCACTTGACAGATAAGAGTACTTAGCATGTGTAGAGCAAAGCTCCAATATTACAGCAATCATATTCTGCTGGGAAAAAAATACATTGCAAGGCGAGCTAAACAAGCTTGTACATCAGTTTTCAGAGAGACCTCCTGGGGTCCTTAATTGCTGACACACATTTAGCCATACTGGCAGCACACACAGCATTTAAGCCCAGCCACATGGAATACAGGATGTTCAGTGTTCAAAAATAACGTCTGTTAACATCACGATGCAATGTTTGCACATAGAGCTCCACTGAACCCATGGCTGCGTCAATGGTTGTCTAACTGCTGAGGAGGCTGTGTCTCCCTGGGGAGAGAGGAGCTCAGTGCCTGTGATTTTGGGAGCCCCTCTGGGACTACTCTGGAATCTGTCTCTGAGCTGGTGGGCGGATGAGATTCCAATCAGGCAAATGGATGGATTACCAGTACGTCTTGTTGTTAGGCCATCTGGATGTACTGCCACCAGGCTCATTTCTCAGCTTGATGACTGTAGGGATTTTGGCAATGGTTGTGGCTGCTACCATTCATTCTTTTAACAATTTCCATTACCCTGGCCAATTATTTTCAGGGTCCTGGCCTCTTCTTTGAGCGCTATGTGTTTCTGTGTTTCAAGATCTCTGAATAGTAATTTGCACAACTGCGTC
>JAOEHX010050510.1:0-21176 GCA_025448015.1 Bolborhynchus lineola | reverse complement strand
CTGAATCATGTGCTTTCTGGCCATCCTACTGTATGTGTTTGTACAGAGGCTGCTTTTTCTGTTGATACGGCTCATCTTACAACTGCTGAACAGCACCAACACTGCTAATTAAAGAGGATGGTGTGGAAAGGCAGTTTATGCTTTGTTGTGCTGCGTGGAGGTCTTGCGCACTGGCATTAAGCACAACTATTTGCAGTGTGTCAGGTGCAACTGTCCAAAAGATGCATAAAGAGAAGCATATCATGAAAGTGAATAGTTTGGAAAAGGCAACTTTAAAAATTATGTATGTATATATTTATATTTTCAGTATCTTTAAAGAAATGATGTCACTTACTGCTCCAAGAGTGACCCTGATGCTCCTTCAGGTTGCCAGGGCTTGGGGGATCTGTCCATGTTGGATGCTCAAGCCTACAGCGAGAGTCAGGTATGATGGCCTTATCAATGCATATTCTGAAGTATCTCTTCCTAGTCACATTTATTACCTACCTGTAGTTCAGCACTGCGAAGCACCGAGACCAGTCAGTGTTGATGTGCCTCCTAAGCTGTTGCCCTAGAAGGCATTCAACACAGTACACAACTTGAACTGTATTTTCTTCAGAAAATAGAACACAAACTGGGAACAGGTTGGAGATGGTGGGGTTTTTTTTTGGTTTTTTTTTTTTTTGTTTGTTTTTTTTTGTTAGGGCTTTGAAGCAGTATGAAATGTAAGATTTCAGAATGCTTTATTCTGTAAAGCAAATGCTGTAAGATTAAGCCAGTGGAAAATTAGAAGTCAGAAGATAAATTTGTATGAAACTGAGAATGTAATTCAAGATTCTTTATGTGATTGTTAGAAAAACCTTTATCATCGAGTTGATCTAAACAGTTCTGTGTAAGAGCAGACAAATCTGCTAGGGACTAATGCAATATAAATTGTAAGTAACTACATCAAAAAGATAAAGGAAAATTTGAAATCCCGATTTAAAAAGAAAAGCCTGATTATTTTAACATATATCTCAGTGCAAGTGTCTGTCCTTGGTTTCTGAGTGGTACCTGCATTTTTATTTAAAGAGTCCAAGCAAAATTTTATGTTTATTACTCACCCTCTCTCTGAGTGGTTCCTCTGTTTTCTTTTAAAAATCATTTTATTTCTGTACACATGCAAATAACTATAGAGTGATCAGTTACTGCTGGTTTTGAAATAGGCTGAGTAGTTTGAAAGACCCTTTGTGAAAAGGACCTGGAGGAATCATCAACCTAACTGGAAAAAATAATAGGCAAGTTTAAATTTCAAGAATAATCTTCTTTAGAATGCTTTCCTGATGTGGCATACATGGAAAATCAACCAGAGCCCTGAGCTCATTCTACTGTCTCCTCTCTTACTTTTAATTGAAGCTTCATGTCAAGTTCAAGAGGTTACAGTCATATTTGTTATTTATATTCATTAGAAAATAATTTTCATCAGCCAAGTAATTTTTCTTTAGTAAATGTGACAAATTCATTTGGGCTTATAAATCTTTTCCTAATTAATCTCCGACAGATGGTCCAACTGGTTTTGACAAAGCTAACCTATAAGATCATTCATCTTGCTGCATAATTAACAGGGGCCTTTAAGTTTAGAATTTGAATATTGATTCAGTCACATAGGAAATTAATTAATAATCAATCATAATGCAATCTCGATAAATATACTAACAGCTTGTTTAGAAACCTGTATGCTGTTACAATTGTGCTGCATTTTTTGTAAATGGAAAGATTTTGGGCAAACAATTCCAGCTTCAGTTAAAGTAAGCCTTTCTGTGTTTTCCATTTTAAGTAGCAATTGATATGCTAGTAATTGCTATAAAGCTTTGTCTTATGTAACTTGGCTTGTGCTGTGCAGTAAGTGAAGTCCCTGTTGTAGTTAGTAGAAACTTCTCTAATGGAAAAATAAAACACCCCCCTTGCAATCTTTGAAATGCTTATTCAATTTACAATATCTGTCATCAGGCATTAGAAAGAAGGCATTTATACAAGCTGCCACTAACCAGTTATGCTTGTGATGTACCAGGAATCTCTAGAGAAGTCTGCGTGCCTATTATCACAAATTTGCATCTTTGAAAGACTGAATTTCACCATCACACAAAGCAGTGTAAGGATCTTGTATATTTATATCTACTGTTGACATTCCACATTTTTCCTGAGTATGCATTGATTCTCAGTGTATTTTTATCAGTACCATTCCAGAGTGCTTTGAATCCATGTAAATAGATCAGTATTTCTCCCTTTTGGCTGATCTTGTCCTTTGTGTTGAATGAAACTGCTCCAAATATGGAATTGTACAAGTTTTATCCAGATTCAAGGCCTTTTTTTGGGAAAGGTCTGGAAGCCACCATCTAAAAGTGGCCCCCTTTGATATCCTCACCTTAAGCTGTGGAAACACTGAACTCACTTATATTTGAGCTATAGGCTTGAAAGCCTGATGCTGGAAGGGATGGGGATTCTCTGGGATGCTGACCAATCAGGAGGGAGTACAGCAGCACTGTAGCAGTGAGAGAAGATGTGTAGGAATCTGTCCCTTTGCAGGGTGTCAGCAGGACACACCTTTACTGTTTCCATGTTTGTTGTGAATGAGGTAAAGAATTCAGAAAAGTGAATGGCTAAACCCCTTCATGTTTCCAGTATATTCACAGGGGAAAGTACACAATCAGTCTACTAAATAAGCATAGACTAAGTTATTTAGACAGCATGTTTGTTTTTTTTTAATTGTCTTTTGATGCTTTAGATGCTTTAGATGATGAGAAGCATGTTTTTCTGTCATCTGTGGTGTGCATGTGCTTTTTACAGCGCTAGTAATACCCCGTGTTGCTGCATGTATGGTCCTGCCTAGGTTAATTATATCAAAGGCTCTGGTGAAGCTACAGGAGTGGTCATATTTGGAAGAAAAAATCAGTATAATTTACTTCTTCCTGGCATTGTCTACCATGGGAGACATCCAAACTGCAACCTCTTTGGAGCAGCCACGCCTAAAGCAATGTCACAGTGAACTTGTAGCTGCAAGTTCTTATTTTTGAGGCACAAGTCTGCAGCAGGTACAATGCCTGAGCTGGCAGAAGTTTCAGCGTGCAGGAGTGCTGAAGTTGTGCTGGTCCATTAGTTAGTGTGGTACCTTGTTCTTTCTGAGGCAAGTTAGACTTTTTTGAAAATGTCCTCAGGCCTTTTGTGTGTTGTGCAACAAGTTATTATAGTATCCTTTGCAGGTATGTCAGGGGTTAGCTGGTGACACTTACCTTCTGCTGTTAATAACATCATCAAAACCAAGCTGCCCATTTTCTAGTTGCATTTACAGCCTATAAATCAAGAGTGCACTTCTTACCCAGCTGAGGTGTATTTTGGAAATGAGCCTACAGCCTGCAGTAACATCTAATGACCAGGTGCTGCTGTCCACGCAATCACCACAATGCGAAATTTGTCTGTTAGAAGGAAACTGAAATAAATCCTCAGCCATTAAATAACCCTTGTTTTTTTGCTTGAGGGCATGGATTCTGTCTGTTCTCCCTTAAATGTTGTAATGGCATGTTTCAACCTTAAGCATGTAAAGTTGCTTCCCTCCCTCTTAATTACAGATCCTTCTAAAGAATATCCATGGGAGAACTAAGTGTGAATTTCTTATACATCCAAAATTTTCACTAAGGTTGAAGAACTAGTCTGAATATTAAGAAGGATTTTGCAACATGTTTATTTTTAGATCTGCCTGTGCACCCTAGAAGCTAACTGAATTAAAACCCTAAAAGATAAGAACTAGTTAAGCTGCTTATAAAGGTTTTACTTCTGTTCTTCTGTTCCAGTGAATTTTTTAATGAAACATGAGAGCAGATGATTAACAGTAAAAGAACAATAAATCTGAGAATAATGAAAAAATAATTCACTATAATTCTATTGCAGTTAGTCCAGACTCTTATTTTTATTGTTCAACTGATTATATTGAAGGCAAACAATAACTGGCTCCTATAGATTGTTTGTGAGAAGAGCTTTAGACTCCTCTTTTTTTTTTCCCCCAAATATTTTCAGAACTGTATTTAATGTAGTTTCAGGGAAAGGGTTCCAAGTCCCTTCAGGCTGTTTAGAAAGTCCTTGATTATTCTTATTTCATTATTCTAGTACATAAGGAATCAATTATGCTATGAGGCTGCATGGAGATCTCATAGCAGCCTTCCAGCATCTGAAGGGGGCCTATAAGGATACCAGGGAGTGACTCTTCATACGGGACTTGTAGTGATAGGAGAAGGGGTAACAGGTAAAAACTTACACAGGAAAGTTTAGATTGTATATAAGGAAGAAGTTCTTTACTGTGAGGGTGGTGAGGCACTGGAATGGGTTGCTCAGGGAAGTTATGAATGCTCCATCGCTGGCGGTGTTCCAGGCCAGGTTGGACAGAGCCTTGGGTGACATGATTTAGGTGAGGTGTTCCTACCCATTGCAGGGGGGCTGGAACTAGATGATCTTAAGGTCCTTTCCAAGCCAAACCATTCTGTGATTCTAATTACTTGCCAGATCTGACTTGATCTTGGAAACAGGCAAGTTATCAGTAAAGACTGCCCAGGGTCTTTTGGCAGGATAGGCCAACTTCAGCTGGATTTGGATAATATAGCTAGGATTCACATCCAGAAAACCTGCAGTGTGTAAATATCTTCTGGATTCCCATTAGCCCTAGCTATAGCTTTGCAGAGAAATCCCTTTCTTTGTTGTGTTCGCTTGTTTAATCCTGAGTAGTGAAACCTGTTGTCTTACATCTTGCCTTAAGTTGTCATTTCCACTGCTAAAATGTAAGCATATGAAGGAGAAAGGCAAACCAATTATACTAATCCAAGACAACAGGTTTATTTATTCAGAAATGTGGGTGAGATGAATTGATTAAAAAATGTGGATGAGCTTGTTCCATGGTATGACAGAAAACAGAAACAGACATGCACTTTCACAATCACCAGCTTCAGTGTGGCCTTTTGAGAGTAAAAAACTAATACAAGCTCAGTAGAATGAACATTTGACCTGAAGAGACTTTTTATTCTTCAGACAGTAACTTGAAAGGATTTCTGGGGGGGAGGGGGGATCTGAGGAGAGGTCATACAGTGCTGGAACACAGATTCCCAGTGCTGTTGTAGCCAGTGTGCTTCAGTAGTCATGTGCTGGAGGCTGTGGCAAAAGCAGCTTATGAGAGAAATTGTGACATCCCAATTGTATGGCTGGAGGAAGAGTCATCAGTGGGTAATAGAAGAGCAGAACTGTTCGACGTTGGAAAAAGCCTGAGCAATGTGAAGGCAATGGCATTACTAATTTTGAAACTGAGACTCTGGAATCTGACATACTGTTAACATTTCTGCCTCAGTTTTTGATAGAAATCATCCTGTCTTACTTGTGATAATTAATAAAGTCCTCAACAGAGAGAAAGAGGATGAAGACTTTACTTCTTTGGGAACTGAAGGCACCCCATGATACGAAGGTGCAAACTCAGGAAGACATCTTTTCAGTGATGGTGAAAACATGGCTATGTGCAAACAACATGAGCTGAGCTGATCTGTGATCCAAACCACAGGGAGGTGGGAGCTAGGGAGATGCAATGGGCTGTACACATCTATGACCTGTGAGTTGCACAGGAAGTGTCCATATTTTCTTTTGAGAAATCCTGGGCAAAAACCTAGGATCACATGCAGTGAAATCACTGTGTCAGTAGGCCAAATGTACTGTGTATGTGTTGCACTTGTGGAAGAAGCTGAAGTGATAAGTCTATAGAAACTGCAGGTCTTTTTGTGGCCATGTAGCCAGATCCTGTTGTGCAGGCAGTGCAAGACCAGGATGTGTCACACTCACTACACAGATGACAGTGGCCATTTGTCTGGGATGTGAACTGAGCTGTTACACATCAAAAATCTTGAAAAATGCACTGGTCTATTAGTAAATATAAGTCAGCATATGCAGAGTATCCAGAACTGACTCCTGCAGACTATTACCAGTGTTCCAAGTTTTCCCAGTTTTTTTCAGAGCTGTTTGAATGTGGGACAAATTCATGTTGAGAGACTGAAACTAATATCTGTGAAAACTTTCTTCTAACCAGTTTTATTTGATATGCTCAATTCTGGAAGAGCAGGAAACTGCTCTAATTAGCTGAACTCTAGCGGCCTAACAAAGTGCACTTGCCTTGGGAAGCAAAAGGTCTTTCCAGTCATCTGGTGGAATTAATTTCTCATGAATTGCTCCACTTCTCTGCTCGGGTCACATCTGTAACAGAGTTCAGTTTATAATGGCCCATCTTATACATTGAAAGCATATGGTTAAACTGTGTTTCTCTTAGCCTTACTCCTTCTCTTTAAAGTGAATAAACTTTGGTGAAGTTTTCCTGCAGCATGTATCCTCTCTGGCAGCTTCTCCTGATACTGATCTTTTGGCTCCAGATCTGACTGACATAGATACCTTGTCAAAAGTGTGGAGAGAAGGCTTGGCCTGGAAAAATGTGCTGGCAAACTGTGTGCCCAGCAGCCTGGCTCACGTGGTTGTACAGCTCAGGTTTAAGAGTGGATTCCAGTTTCAGCCTGAGAATTATACTTGCTCCCCTATGCTCTTGTATCTTAGTACATACATGAAAACTGTGCTGGGGAAGGTGAAGGTGAAAGGCTGCAGGGTCAGCGCTGCACTGGGTAATTCACTACAGGTGGATTATGCGAGCTTGCTTGTGGTAGGAAAGCTAATGGGGTTAAATTTCTTTGAAGTAATCTCTTTGGGTTTTGATTAAATTTATGTGCCAAATTGCTTTAAAACATATACTAAGAAATACATACATATAGATAAATGTAAGATATATAGACTTAGGCTTTTCAAGTGTGTCACTGTGGCATTGAAAAATGAGTGTCTTTTAGGCAGAGAGTATGCCTGCATTTTAATGGATATTATAGGGATAGAATGACCTGAACTAATTTTAATGTTCATGTAGTTGTATTCTAGTCCTAGCAGTGTAGAGTTGGCAGAATGAGATTTTCACCAGCTGCCTCACTGGTTATCTGGACAAAACCCCAGGTTCCTTCCCTCTCTCCCTGGAGCAATTGTGTATAGGGTGCACAGCCTGTTTCTGTCCCTGACAGCCTCTTTTCTTCTTAGGGCATAACAGTGCCTAAAAAGGAAATCTTTACTGGGGCCATGCTGCTTGTGCCTGTTCTTTTTCCTCATCACATACTGTGTAGCAGTTCTTCAAGTGCTCCTTTATGGTTGATATTGAAATGGGCCAAATGTTTTTTCTCTGATATGTTTGTCTTAAATGTGAATGTGATAGTGTTTATTTTTTTTTTTTTTATCAGGACATAAATAGAAGGTTGAAAAAGGAGCAATGGAAATTTGTCTCTACCTTTTTTATGTCTATATATAGCGAAGTGGATGGTGTTGAATGCTCAGCATGATGCCGTGCCATCAATGACATGTAGGATGTACTGATCCAAAGAGCTCAATTCAGTGTTGCTGGGTTCTTGTTGCTCTGGTGGGAGCAAAACCAACAAAGACACAGAATAAATAGAGCGTAGTAGGGAAAGACATCTGCCCCTTCTTCCTCTGCCCAGGTACACAGAAATGGTGAAAATAAATCCTTTAAACTAGCAAACCCTCCGTATTTTGGGACTGCAGTTCCTGTGATGAGACGCATTGTGTACATTTTTCTATGCTACTTCAATAATGGTTATGAATCTCTGTTCCTAGAACTTACAGACAGAATGACATCCACAGCAATAAGTATTGTCACAGTAAGTGATCTTTCCTTTTTCCTCAGACTTTGCCACCTGTCAGCAGCATGGCAGTAGCTGCTATGCAAAATATTTGCAGTCAACCATTTGATTTTCTTTTTTCCTTTGTCCTCTTTCTTAACACTTTGTTTGTAAAAGCTGTGTCTTCATGGATACCAGCCCTGATGGAACTAAGCCTGAAGCAGCAAACTTTCATAAGGTGGGCTGTATTTGTGGAAGCCTTATCTTACATTTCCTTAATCAGTTTAGTGGGCTCTTAACTGGATTAGTAGTGCTGACCATAACAGTCATTAAAAAAGAGTCTGGCAGTGACTTTTTTACGGCTTCTCTTGTCAGTATTGCTGGAAATAATTAATCAACAGTGCTTAGGTATAAATTAAGGACTTATATAGTGATTTTTGTCCTCCACCCTTGCCAACATTACTTTGTACAGGCAGCTATAAGTTTCAAATTGTGCTACTCCCTCTTTGGTCGGCAAATCCTTCATGTTAATGCACTTTGAGCCTCCTCAAGAGGGATACATTGTTTAGAATTATCATTAGGAAATATTACCCTGTCATCTGCAGAACAGTGTTTATATTTGATATCCTGTGGCTGCTGGCAATGACCTGTCTGCATAATGCTGGGAGAGTGTTTAGAAGTAAGTACTGGAAGTTGCATTCTTTAATAAATGCAAACTGTGACCAGACAGTGATTAGTTAAGTATGTATTAGGGAATAAACCTGTAGGATGGATGAGAATACTCATTATTGTGTTCCAGCTCACACACCATCCTTGGGGATCACTTCCTTTCTTGTGAGAAATGCTTTTCCAGGATGGATTTGGCTTTGATATGACCAGATGGCAGCTTTTATGTTTTTGCATCTAGTTTTTGTGATTCGTGAATTAGCCTCATACAAGGTGATTCCTGCTGTGCTACAAACAGGAGCCATGAGAATCATCTCCAAGCTGATTTTTAGATCCTTTGCCAAATGCAATTGGGCTGAGAACTGAGTTACTCCAGTGCATGAGAACACACCCCCTGAGTTTTAGGCACAAACTCAGCCTGCTGGTGTTATCGGTCACTGGTGAAAAATTGTGATTGTGTTCTGTTCAGGCTTTTTGCTGCTTTAGACCTATATAAATGCAGCCCAGCTTGCCAGATAGGGTATATTGCTTTCTTTTCTTTCTTTTTTTTTTTTTTTTTTATTTCAACCTGGTCTACAGATTATTTTTTTCCTTGTTTACAAAAAAAGTCACAATAAGTAAAACAGCTTTCCCATATCCCCTTGGAGTTTAGATAAAGCTTAAAAGAGACAGAACTATAGGTCACCAGTCACTGATAAGATCAAGCTTAATTAATTTGATGTCTTATTGTGGAGTTGTCCCCACGTGAGATTATTCCGAGCATGTTCCCCAGCTAAGCGTTGGATGTTTTTTGTTGTTGCTGCTTGTGAGATCGTATCTTTGAGAGACTATTTAGATGGCAGAGTTTCTGCCTGGTGGGAAAAGGTTTTCAGTGGTTGTCTATTGATCTTACAGTTCTGTTGCAGTGGGAAATGAAACATTGAGTGTGTTTATATCCTTAGAAGCAAAGAGCAGTCTCCTTCCCCCTGCTTTCTGAAGATGTCATATCTTGAAGGAAAGTAGAACAGAAAAAGAGTAAATTTATTCTCAGAGCTGGGAAGACGATGAATTATTTATCCTTTGAAAGCTTCCACTATCTTTGCATGAAAGGAAGTTCTATTATTAAAAGCAAGGGTTTCTTTTTCTGCATGTCAATAAGAGAGAGATCAGAGTTGACTGATTATTGAGATGTCTTTTTCCTTAGAGAACTGGACAGCTCTAGCTGGTTGGCACCAAAAAGCTGTTTTTAAAACAACAAAGTTGTTAGATTTGATATTAATGTGGGATTGGAGCCCTGCTAAAAGGCGTATGAGGACCAAAAGATGAAACAGATGATATCAGGCCTTGGAAAGGTTTATGTGTAACCACATAACTTAAATGTTTATCTCTCTTTTAAATATATTGTATTTAAATTTTTTTGTTTAATTTTTCAGCCAAACTGTGATTGTTTTGACTTCTTTCTTTGATTCCTTAGTGTCTACATGCACCAGAGAACTTGAAAATAAGCTCATTCCACTCGAAGACAATTAGCATCCCACCCTGGTACTGCTTCTTCTTCTGCCTTGGCTCTACAAACTGAAAGTTTGAACTCTGTGAGAGCCAAGCCCCACAGACTGAGTAGGTATCTTTTGTCCCTTGGAGTACTGAAACTCAGCATTTATCTGTGTTTCTGAGGGCGCTTTGAGGAGTGAGGTATGAGATGTGCATCTTTTGTTACATTTGGACATTCCCTGTGTATTGTGTCCAGTAAAGCACAAATTTCTGCTCAGAGCTATAAGACAAGAGTATACACACTCATGTTTTTTAGCAGTCTTGTCTCTCACTGTAAGCTGTCATGAGTAATGGCCTGGAATCGAAACACTGGGCCAACTAAAGATTTTCTTTTGGGATGTGCTGTACTGTTGGAGCCAGTGTCTTTTCTCAGTGTGTTTGCAGAGGATAGGAGTTCCTGAGTTGGAACTACCATCCGACAGATAAACCTGTGGATACTGATCTACACCTGACTTCACTGAGGTTGTTATCAGGGTAGTGAGGTCATGTACGTTGATCACAGTGGCATAGTGATTTTGGGTTAATTACTGGATCACACTGTGGAAGGCACTCAGCATACGCAGAAACCTCCAGCAGGCCTGGTGCCTCCATCTTGGCCTTGGGTCCTACTTTCCCCTCTGGTTTTAACACGATCCTGGTTCCAATGTGCTGCCTTTTCAGTTACAGCATGGTGGCTCCCAACACAGGATGCTGTGTGGATCTCTTAATATTCAATTAGGATAAGATTCAATTAGGATAAGATTCTAGCTCTAGAAGGAGCTAGAAGTTTAAGTTTCCTACTCATCGGAAGGCTAGTGAAGTGTTTGCTGCATGCATTTCTCATGTCTCTTCCCCGTACTGATCAAGAGATGGGGGTAGAGAGCCCTTTTCCCTTCAAAGCCTTCCCTTCGCAGACTCCCCTTAACGAGTGCTTTTGCACCTCTGGCGACCCCTCTTCCTGAACAAAGAAGTAGGCAGGGAGTCGGGTAGCTGAACAAATCTGGATTTTGGTTAAGGAAAGTGGTTTGAATAGAAATGCTTATTTTCAAGCAGTATTACTTGCATTGAAAGCATGACACATATGCATATAAGATATGGATAGATGTTTCCACTGTACAGTGTAAAACAGAAGGTGCAAGCATGTTTTCATGGCAATTGCTTGCAGTGAAGGTGGCAAACTCAGTGCCAGTGTGTGGTCCCATGTATGTACCCTGTGCCACAGCCCTGACCCAGCTGCTGGTGGTGCCCTTGAAAGGTAATCATGGGGCAATGGCAAAGGGGGGTCTTGTTTGGCAGAAAGTGTTTCCCAAGGCTTTGAAGGGGTTCAGATGGTGTCTGCCCCTCAGGGCTACAAACAGGCACCTGCTGTGAATCTGGAGGAAACACTTTACCAGTGACAGATATGCTGACAACGGTTATACCATGTTCAGTGTGACTAACTACTGCAGCAGGTGGTGTGGCCTGGATGCCAGCAACTTCTGGGGACATGCTCTTCGTCGGTAAAGTTGTGCCAAAGTCCTTTGCTTCCTGTCTGTCTAGTTCCTGCCTTGGCTGGGAAGGTTGAGAGGAGGGCAGGTATTCCTATGGGTGTTGCAGTCCCTTTCCCAGCTGTAGAGTGTATGTATACAGCCACTGCAAATCGCATCTTCCCCGCACATGGGCAGGTATTGCTTTTGCTCTTGAAGAAAAAGCAGTCAACCTAACATTTGCTTAATTGGAATATTTAAAAATTAGTTTCTGATGTGTGGGAACCAGTGTCTTTTCCCCAAGCAAATCCTCCTCATTCAGGGAAGCAGAAGCCCATACTACTCATCCTGCCCAGGCTACTCTTTCAGGGCATCTATAAGTAGCACTTGAAGCCAAACTTGCAGGAAACTTTAAAGGACAAATCCCTTCACTTATACCTAGCTAAGTAAGTAAAAGCCATGGCAGTTTTAGTACTGGTTAGTATCCAGCTATTTAGCAAGGTGACTCTCCTGCTGTAGTTAGGTATTCTGGTCACCATCAGGACTATATGTTGTTTCATTAAGCAGGCACCATAAAATTGTCTCCTTTACTGTTTGGATTCCTGTTGTTGCCAGGCTCAAATGGTCTTAAATGTCATTAATATGGGTTGCCTCATTTTTTGTTGAGTGACTGCAGATTATGACAGGTCTGTCAAGTCTCCTGCAGTTTTCACAAAAAACCAATAATGAAAATAGCCACAGATCATTAATTATAAGCATATGTGGAGCTATTAAAAGCTACACCCTGGCAAAACTTTTTTGCATACACTCAGTTTATAAGCACATGAGAGGCTTCAACCTCTTAAGATGCTTTGCTGGATTAAGATCAGAATTCCCCAAAGAGTCCAACACACATTTAACTATTCTTTAAGGCAAAACCAATCTCCTCCACATACTATTAATAATGCTTGCACATTAAATCACTTTTCATGCAGTCACCCTCAAACACTGTATGTAGTAGAATCCAGTGTATAATCAAATAATACAAGAGTTCAGATAAAGCTGACAGAAATAGGGTTCTGAAGCGATAAACTTGCATCACTGTATGTCCACACAGCAGATAATGCAGTTCAATCTTACTTTACTTGTTTCTCTTTACTTATGCACAAAGCAGGCTCTGGATGTCTTCATTCAGGGTGCTTATACCCAGTTCTTATATCTTTGTGGCAGCATAATGTTCTTGGGGTCTGGAACATGCAACTACTCTTGTTTTCTAAGAAACAAAAAAGTGAAGAAGAGATGAAATCAATAAGGAATGTATTTGCTACTCACCATTGTACTACCTCACAAAATGGAGGATGCAATTCAACTTGTGCAACATGTATATAACACATTGATTTCCATCACAAGACAGGCAGAAAAGAGGTGCCCTGAAGGCCCATTCTTAATGTGGCTCAATATCTGCACCATTGTATTATCAATGTGCAATTTGTCACTTTTAGGAAAAAATATTTAAGTCTTATGACCTTAATTGTTTCTAAAGACAGATTTATGCTTCTCCTTTTTCTCCTATTTTCAGGTGCCCATTACTTGTTATCTTTGACAGTAAATCCCAGGACACCCTTGAGCTCAGGAAGAGCACTGAACCCCATCCCTAATCTTTCTTGGGAGAGTCATGCACAACCTTTGACATAATTGATTGATGGTCTGTATAGCTGTGCCATGCAGTTGGTGTGTGATAGGTACACTCCAGTTTCCCTACAGGACATGAATTTTGTAATACTTAATCTCTGAATCTCAATTTGTTTCATGAAGGAGATTGCAATGGGGAATTTCTCCTCCAGGCAATGCAAACAATTCTGCAATTTTGGCTGTTTGTAGATTGCTAACAAGATGACTTCTGTGATTCTGAGGTAGGATGCCTAAAGTACATTAACATGCAGAAAAATTTGTGCTGATGGTTTTTGAGAATTGCTGACGGTAGTGACAGGTAGTAAGCACTATTGCACTAGACAGCTGTCAACGGAAAAGAACAGGAGTAAAAGCAGACCCACTGTGTTTACTCCACAGTGTAGAGGTGGATTCTATGAGCCTTTTTTCCCCAAGGTATTCCTTTAAGAAGATCAAATTAAAGCTGGATGGGTTCTGGTGATGATCAAAGAAAATAAAAGAAAGGAGAAATAAGCTTCATTTTTATTATCAATTAACTATCTATGGATAAGTGGCCAAATATTTGTTCTCAATGCAGATGTGAATCAGAGCTGTTTCAAAAATTGTCTGTGGGAAAAAAGGAGAACGGCAGAAGTTGAGATCCCTGGATATTTTGGGAGGAAATTCTTGACTGATCTGGATTTTGAGTTATTTAGGTAAATTACTCAAAATATGTAAAGTTGTCAACATGACATATTAACTTAAGGAATCACCCATTTCTTGCAGTCTTAAAAGTGTTAGTATACCAAAATAAGCATCAAGTTTTATATTTTTGGGATCCTGACCCTGAAAATAGGCATATGTTTAGGACTTCAGATAGTATAATTGTCTGGAATAATATGCGTACAAGAAGAGCTGGGATCTTGGGTTTTTTTGGGATAATATGGAAAATATAATTTGTCTTGGGTTTTTTTAGAAAGTGTGGATGGCAAGAAAAGTGTCCTTGTCTAATAGCATTTGTCTTGTTTGCTCCTTTGACTATAAAGAAAACCCCAAAAATGTGTGTATTATTTTTCTGGCATGGAAGTTGCTGCTGACTCTGGAGATTCCAAGTAAGTGGTAATGGGAACTTGGAAACTCCAGAACTCCTACTGTACACTACAGACATTTTCTGCACTTTATAGCCTAACTGTGGCAATTCATCAGATTGCACATTAAGTCCTGATAACAGTCTGGTGCAAGACCTACTCAATTATCCTTATTTACTTTGTTTTCTTTTTAGGCAAAACAAAAGGAATTTTTTTGGGAGCATCACTTCAGCTCCAAGAAAGGAAAGAGAGGGTGCTACTTTTGTTTCAAAGTGCATTTGTGACAAGTATGAATTTGGAGGTCCTAAAAAGTAATAAGCTAAGAATTGTAAATGCCTGTGAAAGGTTAATCTCTAGAATTCTGATCTTTTTAAACTATTACACTTTAAAGATGTGAAAAACTCTGTTGCATTAAACCACCTTGCTGTAGAAACTCAATTTATTTCCAGAATGAGATGCAAAAAAAGAAAAAAAGTAACCTGTATAGTTTAACACTGTGACATAAATATGGCTTTTATGATACAGTTTAGATGAAGTGGGAATTACAACATATTTAGCATGATGAATTTGATAATTATATATAGAAATTTCCTTAATGCCTGAAGTACAAAGGGTTTGACATAATATGGATGTGCTCATGCTAGTTTGCACACAGAATACATGGCCATTCATGTCCTCAGCTGATGTATTTAATTTTTACTCAATTAATATTTTATAAGGTTTTGGAATTGCACAGAGTGTCTGTTTCTACAAGAAACTCACACAAAGTTCAAAGCAGAATGCAATGTGTTCAGTTTTCTTCTGTTTATTCTCTCCTCTGTTCAAGAAATGCCTTTACGTAAAGAAAGATATCATTTTATTGGCTGTAAAATGTTTTGGCATTTGCTGTAATGCTAGGGGTTTGCACTAGAGCTGTTCATGCAGATGTTCTTTTTTTCTCAATGTGGTTTGTTTTGAATCCTTTGTTGCTCTTGATGTGAGAGGTGCTGGTGTGAACTCTGGGGGAGTGTTATAGGTGCTTTGGAAACCCAGGGTCAAAGGTGTCCGAGAGTTCATTTCATTACTGAATATGTGATGCCATATTCAAGTCTGAACAACAAAGAAGGGAACAACAGCCACAGTTCTTAGCATTGTATTGAGGAGTAGGAAACAAGCATATGAATAACAGGGAAATTTACAGTGGCAGACATAATTATCATGTGAGTTGAGTGTATCTAGCATGTATTTCCTAAGCATGAGAAAGATGATTTCGCTGCAGCAGTATGTCCCACTGTTGCATAGAGTTTTGCTCAACAAAATCTTCACAAATGAATAATCTCTATTTCTTGCCTTGCTTGTTTCTTTAAAGAAAAAAAAAATAAAAAGCTAATGGCTTGCTATCCTTCCTCAGTCTTTCTTGTCTACCTATTTCACTACTTTAAATTCTCTTCTTGCTAATGCCAGAGCATATTTTTAATACACTACATTATAGGAGATGGCTTTTTTAGAAGCACAGGTAGGAGATCTCAATTTTAATGAATTAGCCTCTACACTAAAATCCTTCAAAGCAGCACGATCTTCAACATTGTGCCCTTTGAGAATATCCTTGTTAGGTAAGGAGCTGAAGAGAAGCTGCTAATCTAAAATGGGTAAGCCTGCAACCTAATTTTCTGTCATGGAAAAATCACCTAAAATGGGTAAGTACATCTTTAAGTCTACTGTAGCTGTACCCAAAAAATCCAGTTGTTCTTGGGGCTCTTCTGGTATAGCATAGATGGACACAAAAAATGGTTTTATTGCTGTGTGCTGGAACTTTGTCTTCAAATTGTCCATGCCCCTGTGCAAAAGATAGATTCAATTAAAAAATCAATCCACAGGAAAATAATGGTTATTATAACTGCCATTTATGCTGCTAAACCCTTGAATGAGTAATTGGCAAGGTATGATGTACCGAGGCCATAAAGTATATACATCTTAACGCTCACATTAGCATGCTCACATGAGCTGTTAGCCTGTGCTCATTTTTCTCCTTATTTTTCCCTTTCTGTTTAATTCTGCATTGTCCACATCTGTACTTCCTGGTGCATGAAAAGATGAGCGTGTTATACTCTAGTGGGGCTGATGCTCATGAGAAAGGGGGAAGTATATGTTGTTTTGTTAAGTTATTCAGTAAGAGAGAAATCAGCAGGCAGGCTGCCATAGCTCTTAATGTACCTGCAGCTGGTCCTGCATAGGAGAGATCTTCAGTACACACAAGAACATAGTTTCTGTCTGTAGAAATGAAGACAGGTGTGTGGGGCTCTGTGCTGGGCAGGTAACATTACCAGTATCAGTTACTATTTCTTCTTTACTTGTAGAAGAGGCTGTCTGCTGAAAGGGAATATGATTCATTCCATGGCTATTACCTGGTCATAATTTTCTAAATATAGATGACAGATAATGAAACTGTATCCTGACTTCTTTTCATCTTTTCAGTCAGGCTCCTTTGTGGTAGGCTCTAGGGCAAATGGCATGCTTTCATTAGCTACTAGCTGTATTTCTGTATTACTGCGGGTTGTAAAGTGTGAGTTGTTTTTCTGGGAGTGTTCATAGGGGTTTAGTGTGGGTTTTGTTAACATAGAGCTGTATGTAACTACCTGCAACTCAAAGACCTGTCTCTGAAAATGCTGAGGTCACTTTGTCTCATTGATTTTCTTTGTTTACCATGGCTTATAAAGCATCTTCTTTAATAAGATAGTAGTTCTTTAATGTCCCAGCTGCAAATATCACCTATACTTATACCTTGCCTTTACTTGGAAAATATCATATAAATATATAGAAGTTCCAAATTATCCAATCCATGCAGGTTAGTACTGGCATTTCTTAGAGTCACAACCTAGGGTAGCTGAAGCAACATCTGCTGTAGGAAATGATGTGGCTCTTTGCTGATGTGCAGGAGCCACGAGCTGGCTCTGACCCCACATGAACATTTTCTACTTGTGCTCCCCAACTTGTACCTGCCCCCTCAGAGGCTCCAGTATGGCAGACATCCCTGTGAAGCTCTTTCTACTGAACAGAGGCCCTCATTCACAGGGGACATGGACTACCAGGCAGAGAGGTGAAATTTCAGCATATACCAAAGCATGGGGTTTTGTTAGTGTTAAGAGTTTCATACAGAATAGCAGAGAGTTTTAATATTGCAATCGTGCAGCTAGTCTGTATTTTAGATCCATTTCTAACAAAGCCTCTGTGAAACTTCCTTAAACCTCCTCAGCTGTAATTACTATAGTTATGTACGTTTTATCTTTAAGCAAAGCTTGAAGCATTGTAAATGCAATGTTATTTGTATGCTATACCTCGATATAACAGTGAGCATTACCATGTTTGTACTGTGAATGCTTTTAAGGGATTGAGCTATTTACTGCAACTTTTAATTGATTTGCTACTGTTTAGAAAAGCCATCTCCTGCCACAGCATGAGTACCTTGTGATACAAGCTATCAGTGGAGTTAAATTTGGTATTGAAGCTTTAAGGAAGTTTTTACAGCATTACATCTTAGCCTTGCGGTGAACTGTCTGCAATTTATTGCTGTGTTTTGCAGCAAGAAACTGGAAAAAGAGATTGATGTTGGAATCATTTTATCTCCTAATGTCTGCATAGACACGGTTATCCAGTGGCATTGGCTTTGCTGTGGTTTTACAGCACTTTTTAAAATGATCCATGGGAAATGAATAAATCAATCAAACTTACCCATTCTTTTTCTGGGGATGGATGAGGAGCTTTTTCATTCAAAAACAATTAGGCTACTTCTATGCTTTGTAATGAATCTAGATTAATTTCCCAATGTTATTTGTTTTTAACATTTAATTTCTGCAGATATTCTTTTACCAGGAAGTGACTGAAGCTTTCCTGTTCTTGGCCTTTAGCAGCTGATACTGTGCATGGCTGTGGTCATATTGCAAATATTGTTCCCTAACACAAGCAAGTTCAAAGGCTTTGTTTTTGCAGAACTTTGTTTAACCTCTCTTGCTGATCATTGGACTGTTTTCCTACTCCCTGCAGGGAATGGGCCCTCAGTTTTATCTCCAGGCATTTCTAGGTGGTGCAAGACTGCTTGGACCATATTGCACTGGGCAGCAATGCTGTCAAAGCAGCTGAAAGTCTTCTTCTGTGTTGAGCAGCTCATGGGATAAGCAGGTACTCTGCCAAATGGGCAGTTAATTTAACCTGCTGCCAGTTACTATTACTGTATGATACTAAATTGTATTATACTGTATTACATTATGTTGTATTTGGAGAGACTTTCCAATTAGATGGTCTGGTAGGTGTAATGTGCTGTAGGGAATCAGCCTGGATCAGAAGGAGAGTGGAAGACAAGCAGCTCTTTATAACTCCTCATCCTTATAACTATCAAATAATTCCCAGAAGTTGCTTGACAGGAGATAAGCGACCATCCTAGATATTAATGGCACTTTGAGTGTAAGAAGAAGCCTGTGCAAAATGGAGAAAGGGAAAAGAGGGAATGGTATGGGAATTCTTGCTACCATATATTTGATCCAAATGTAGGTAGCAGCTGAACAGTTTGTGCTCCAGCACATGCAGTGTAAACAGTCTAGAAAATAGCAGAAAGTAGTGGCAAGGAACCCACAGGATGTATGTATTTATACCATCATATTTGAGAGATTCTGGAAGTTATATAGTAGGAACTTGTTTTTGTAAATGAAACCTGTCTTTTATTTATTGCAAGGCTTTTTCTGGTTGAATGAAACGAGATATTTTACTTTTCTGAAATGTTTTTAGGACTTCCTCATGGCAGAAGTGGTGTTTCCTGTTGATCATTGATATTGCTGTGATTTAGATAATAATGCATGCCTTTGCTTGTAGAAGTATTATTCTGGGGGCAGTAAAAAATCCAAGGATTAGAGACTGATGCCCCAAAAACATATATTGATAAGAACTTCTAAACCCTGCAGCACCTTTCGGATGTTGTGAACTGCATGCAACATCAATAGCATATTGTGATAAGAGAGGAAGAACAAACCTCTGAGATGGTAAGAATACATGATAAATGGAAAAGAAATCCTAGTTTTATCACATTATAGAGTGGAAAAAGTATTTTTCTTATCTTTCAGTATTAAGTAGAAAAAAAAGGAGAAATGGTGGTTTTCTATGTAGCTAACTGAAAAACAAAATGACAGAGATTAGGCAATTATTTGTTCGATAAAAATAATGTGGGGGTTATTAGGACATTGGCATTTATATTTCTACTAAATGAGTATATAATGTCCCTTTTTATAGAAATGGGTCTCAGTGTACACATTTCTATGTATCTTGACAAAGAAACAGCCATCTCTAACTAGCTACTACAGGTTTGCTCCTACAATATTTTGTCTTTTAATCATTATCTTAAAAGGTTGATGATAGGGTTCATAAAGAACCCAGGGTGGAGAAAACCACAGGACTTTCTTACCTTTCTTGTTTTGCTTCACATGGCATGTTTAGTTCAAAATGCCTTGAATAACTACCTCTTCCTCACCCTTTATTTTCTTATAGCAGTTTGCTTAGCTGGAGTGTCCTGGTCACTGAGGTGTCCATGTGATGCTCCTGAAGAACCTGCCTGGTCCACCTGTGCCAGGTGCTTGACTCCTGTGCATCTGTGCCCAAACTGTCAAGCCTTTGCTTTCTTTGTTGTTCCTTAACATATAAGGCAGATGTCTGTTTCTACCTGTAAGGCCAAAATAATTAAGAGGTTATTTCTGGTTCCCAGCCTTAGGAGTTCTTATATGATTTTAAAGCTTCACAAGCTTATTTTCAAGGTTAGTGATTAGGGTTTCTTTTCGTTTTCACATTCTGGAAGGAGGTACATGGGTTGCAGAAGGTAGTTCAAATGCAAACATGAAAGTGACTGCAAAATGCTGCATGTTAGCATTTTCTCAACAGTTTTTGCTGACACAACTCAGCAGTCCTGGAGAGAATATGAACAAAATCTGATTAGAGGACTTCTAATAGTGCAGCAGTGACTGGCTGAGTGAAGGAGAAACCACTACACTTTCCATTTGCTAGCTTGTTTCACAGGCAATGATAGCAAAAGTAGAAAGAGTTTGTTTTTTTTTTTTTTTTGTCCTTTATGCACTAAACCATGCCTTTATGCTTCACGTGACAGCCATTTCTAGTACACTGGTGGCTTCCTTGGTGTCTCACTGGACAAGTGACAAAGTAGCTGGTGATAGTTTACATATAATGAAGTAGAAACTATTTTTTTCATTGTTTTTTTATTGTTGCTTTGTTGGGGTTTTGGTGTTTGTTTTTGCTGCTTTATTAAGATTAGTTCAGACCCAGGCTGTGAGGCAAAAAATGGGTTGTTGCAATTAGGAGGGAAGTTGTGGTGAATAACTAGGGAGTCCATAGCTTGGAGTCTCAAGTCCAACAGAAGTGGAACTTGCACTCAGAAATGCAGTTGCTAGCACAAACGTTTGAGTTTTCATAAGTTGCCTTTCATTTTAAAAATAGTTGGCCACAGTTTTCAGCTGTACTTGTACTACAGCCTATGCTACTATAGTCTGTACTGCTGTGAAATAAGTGTACTGCCTTACAGTATAGGTGGCCACAGATATCAAGAGAATAGTTTCCCTAATGGGATGGACATCCATACCAACATTCTACGTCTTCATCCTGCCCCCCAGAGTAGGTAGGTAGGTCAGTGACACGGCAGACCCTGCTGTCTGCATGCTGATACTGCATACAATAAATAAAAATAACAAGCCTTTATTAAGCATGCACCAACACCAGGTTTTAATAGCTTTTTCAGACGAACTTTGTGACTGCAGCTTGTTTTGGTGGTCCATCTATTGAATATGGAGTCCTGTATAGCTTAGAAATAAGAGAAACGTGAAAATGGAAAAGATTTTGTATCTGGAAGAATGTATGTATGTAATATCTTCTCGTGAGTTTTCTACAGTATTTTCCTGTGAAACATATATTTACAAAAAGTGTTATATTTATTCTGTTATGAAGTCTTTAATGATAATTTGTTTACTCAGATAGGTTTGTATCCTAAGTGGGTATGGTAGACAAGGTATATCAGCTTGTCGTGGTTTAAGCTGTAAATCAACCACGCAGTTTGTTCATTCACTTCCCCCTCCTAAAAGACCTGTAGTGGT
>JAOEHX010050509.1:0-18447 GCA_025448015.1 Bolborhynchus lineola | reverse complement strand
GTGAAGCCATGCTGGCTGTCACCAAGCACCTTGTTGTTTTTCATGTGCCTCAGCATGCCTTCCAGGAGAATCTGCTCTAAGATTTTGCCAGGCACAGAGGTGAGGCTGACTGGTCTGTAGTCCCCCAGCTCATCCATTTTCCCCTTTTTGAAAATGGAGGTTATATTTCTCTTTTTCCATTCGTTGTGAACTTCATCTGACTGCCATGATTTTTCAAAATAATACTTTTTTCAGTCCGTAACTTCTGTTAAATTAGTTAAATTGTGGAATTTGGCATTGCCTGCATCATAGTGGTAAGAATTCAAAGACAATAATGAAATTTTTGGAAGTGAAAACTGACATTGCTTACACTACATGTTTATGTGTCGTTCATACTAAAGTGGATGTTTCATAAACAAAATCTTCCACTTAAGCATTAGGGAATGCTAGTGAATACAAAGCAACTTTTATAATTTTCTAATGGCTACATCAGTCATGACATCACTCTCTCTATCTGAGTCCTGAAAAAGCAATTTAGAAATCCTGAAGTCCTATGTTAACTCCTATTTACAGCTTAATTATTGTAAGCTACCTCTAACCTATATAAAAGCCAATTAAGAGGCAGCATGAGTAGCTATATTTAATATAAATAATATCAATGGCTCATATTTTCTCAGCATGATTCAGTTTAAACTCTTAAAATATTAGTAAGTACAGAAAGTTTTTTTAATACTCCTAGGGTAGGATAAAGTTGTTTATAGGAGGACTTTTTCAAGCTATAAAAATGTACATTTGTGTCTAGACTGTATTATTCTAAGTCACAGGTATCACACTTTACACATGAGAAATTGTAGATCTCTGTCACACCCTGGGTGAATCTGAAACAGGTGAATACCACAGTCATTCATCAAACACCACATGAGATTAGGGTACTTTGCAACCCCTAACAATGTATTCCCCCAAAAATCAAAAGGATAATTATTGAAATTCACCATATAATTCAATATTCTTATAATTTTGAGAAATTCCAAGGAAAAATACCTCTTTTCAATGTTACTATAATGCAGTAACATGCTGATATATGTTTCTTATCTAACAGTTCCTGTAGAAAGATTTAAAATAAAATCTGTAAATTCAGACAATTTTGTCCTGTAACTGAATCCATACATGTACACTGTTGCAGAGAACAATTTCAGACATTAATTTTCTGCCCTCCATCTCAAAAATGTCTTTTAGCAATACTGGATTTCCAGATTTCCTCTCAAACAACTACTGTAAAAAACTACACAATAGTCAGGATAGCAAGCAACTGAGCTAGGTTTATTTGTCAAAACTACTAGCTCCAGATATTCTGGTGATTTGGAACACTGTAATAAGATACTTAAATCAAAACATACATGCTTTAAAAAGCTACCATTTCCATAGATATAATGGTAATTTGAGACCTAAAGGTAGGCCAAGGGCTTCGACTTCGCAGAACAGTTACTTTCAACTCACTGCATATGCGCCAATAAGCAGACAAACTCAAAGAATAAACAAAAGCCTTGAAGATGCTACACTATTTGTCAAGGAGCAAGGGAGAGGTTGGCAGTGATGGATGTACACTTTTACTGTGCTTAGTGTGCTACTGAAGGCCTCCTTTTAACCCAAGGGATGTCGTCGTCTGTGCTGGCTCAGACCTCACACGCAGAGGGCAGTTCAGCTGCTGGCACAGAGACTGTGTCTGCCCAAACAGTGATACTGCTGGGCGCAACTGCGGATAAATTGATAACATACCCATATTTCACCAGAGGCTCCTGCTGCAATTGAATTAATACCTTTAACCTGGATTGGAAAAGCAGCATTAAGCAGCTACCTGGTACTTGAGTTCTGGACTTCCAAATCATGCATTTTTTT
Source organism: Bolborhynchus lineola (assembly GCA_025448015.1). Lineage (NCBI taxonomy): Eukaryota > Metazoa > Chordata > Aves > Psittaciformes > Psittacidae > Bolborhynchus > Bolborhynchus lineola. The sequence goes on along the minus strand of JAOEHX010050509.1, from coordinate 16,572 downwards.
AATATTTTTTTTTTTTTATTTATTTATAAATTATTGCATCTAGATTTATATGGGAAAAAAATATATTTACTTAGTGACTTTCCCTCAACTATTATGAAGATGACAAGGAAGCTATCTAGTCAGTGTATACCTTTGTGATTTAAGGAGTGGATGAAGTATAATGAAGTACTATATACTTTTCTTAAGTAGATTGTTTAATCAAGCATGTGTAAAAGCTGCATAAAAAAATCTAATTAAAATGTAACCTGGGGTGGCTTCGCTAATTCTAGTCTAATGGAAACTAATCCCTGTTTTAGGTAAATTAACTCTGAGGTCTTAATTTGCTCAGATTTCCCTTAGTCTTTCTTATTTTAAAAAAGAGATTAGAATGTTTCAGCTTTCTAGGCCAGTGGCTTGACCCCCTAAATTTTTGCTCAAAAGATAAAGATACATTTGATTTCCATTATCTTCTGTATATCAAACAACAAGGTATTTTTTTGAGAGGTGAATACCATTCAAAGCATTATATATGAGAGCATGCACACACACGTACACCCTCCACTTGTGCCCCCAATTCATTTGTCTTAGATTCAGTATTTTTTGACTCATCTCACTGGACACAGACTAAATATTTTAAAGCAACTAAGAGTTAGGACCACTTCGTGCCATAACACATATAATCTCATGGAAACTGAATCACAGTGAGACAATTAAAATAGACTTAGTTGTGTTTGAAGCATTGGAAAATACTACAGAAAGTAAAAAAAAAAAAATTACTTGATGTTACATTTGACTTCTGCGTAACATGCAAAAACATCTGGGATTTCTGAAGATGCAACTAATCTTAGAGTGTGTGAATTATTCCTAAATTACGATTAATTGTTCTGTTTCTCCGTTTGAAGTCTGGTCCATCTGTCCTAACTAGTCCACCATTTAACCAGTCAACTACACTTGTCAGTAGTTGAAGCTACCATTTTAAAATTCCTTCTTATGCAGAATTTGTAAGTTACTGACAGCAACATATGAATCAAAAGAAATGGAAGCAATTTGAAAATGACTGGCACAAGAATACAAAATACCTATTAATCAAAACCAAACAAATCCCCAAACACAGCCTAATCAGATTTACATCCAAAGTAAATGACAGATTAATTTCACTTTGGTTTTGCCAACTTGCAACAAGTATCTGAACCATAGGAGATAAATACCAAAACTAGGATGATTTGATTCTTGATGGCTCATATACATACATATTTAATAAAAGACATTTCCCGACAGCATAGTCAACACATAAAATGCTCTTACATGGTTCTGAATATTGTTTTTACACTAGTAGGTCACCTAAGGACGGTGAAATGTCAATAAAAAAAACACAAAATATTGACACTAGGATCAAAAATTAACAGAAACAACATATATGTGATAATTAACATTTAAAAGTATAAAAATTTTGCTCTTAGGGTAAAAGAACTACACAAGGTATTTAAGCCTATAAATAATTAATTTTATAATTATTTTAAATCAAGTTCTGTTCTTTGAATGGTCTATGGCTTCTTATTTTAGAGAGCTGGTCACAAGAGGGCAACATAGTTACATATATATGGAGCAGTTCTGACATTTCACCCAATGGAAATCAGCAGTATATAAAAATACAATAGCATATGGTAGCTTTTTTATTGATCAGTGTTTCTAGCAGAGCAAATATCAGATTAAAATTACAAAAGGTAACCTTAATGCTGTCTCTCTATACAGCTTCCATAATACAACCTGGTCACAGTTTAACATGGTGTTTTCAAATAACATATAAACGTGTCATACAGTTTTCAGTACACTTAATGAATGTGTTGCACTCATTGGAAATTCATACAATTTTTGCCAGATTCGTACAAGTGTCTCTCAATACTGCATGACAACAACAAAATAAAAAAAAATAAAAATCAGACAAGTAAACCAGAGCACAGTCTGAAAATGCCACTGTCATTGGAATTTCCTCTCCTACAGTATTTCAGTGCTCTTTTTTAACTCATCAAGTGCATACTGTTTTTATCCATAGGAGCTCTGCCTCATTCAGAAAGAATGAATTAGGTAGTTTAGTGATTAAGAGAATATGAAATGTGTGGGTAGAATAATGGGTAGTACATTCAACCTTCATTCCTTCATTATTGTTTTCTTAAGATCAACAGCATCAAAAAAATTTCTTAACTGAACCACTCCTCAAAGAAATTTTTGATTGTTTCAGTATGAAGAGTCTCCTTGATAAAAGTAGGAAGAAACTTTCCAATAAGACTTCAAAGTAAGTTTTCCTGCAGTTCCAAGTATAAGCTTACAAATATTCTCATAGAGAAAGCTTTGTAGATCTGATATTCCGAAAAGACAAAGGCTATTGTCTTACTGCTGATTATCAGTTTCAAGGTTATTCACAATGTTTATACTGGATTTAAGTCATATAACACACAAAAGAGCCAAGAGAATTCCCACTATAGGTGCAATGCTAATCAACAATATTGTCATTATTAATTATCACAGCAACTTCACAAATTGTGTACAGGAAATCAACTGGAACAAGACTTCTAAGGAGACTCTGACAATGCCAGACAAAAAAAAGTTCCGATCACCATAGTAACAGCTGTGAGAAACCTTCTGGTTGTATTGCAGTCAATGGCAATACTCCCCCAAACATCAGAAAGGCCTCGAGTTCACTTTGTGGCAGTCATCCATGAGACACACAACTGGCATTGATGTTCTGGATGTGAAATAAAAATGATTATTTTCTCTACAGCTTGCTTGTAATAGATACATTTGCATTGTCTGGAGCGCTTGAATGCCTAATCTATATACAGAAAATTCTGTAAAGCCAAAATCCAGCTTTCTTTGAGAACAGAAACTTAAATATGCAGATCTGTAACTTCCTCATACATTTCTGGGAAAGATCTCTAGAATTTCTTTTGTTTTCTTGTCACAGTAAGCCTGCTACTCTTCCCTTGTACATTCCAGAGTTTTCAAACTGTTCTTTTATCTGGGATGAAAAAAAGGTGGGAAGAAGAGAGAGAGGATATAAAGGAGACAAAAAAACAAATTCAAGATGAAGTTCCAGAAAAAATCTATTTATATTTATTTAAATATATTATACTGAAAATAAGATTCCAAGCATTTTGATTAAAAAAAAAAAAAAAAACAAAAAACTGGCAGTACAAAAAAAAATTTTCTAAATTTTTGCATTTTTTCTCCTGAGGAAAACAAACAAGCAAAGAAACAAAAAGAAAAAACAAGAACAAAACCAAACAAAAACCAACCAAACAAACCCCCCTCAATTTTTCTTTCTTTTTATTTCTAACCATACAAAGCAGAATTGGGACCAGTGAGCACTCCTCTCACATTACACTTTGTTGTATGGGGAGCTTAGTGAAACTTAATATGACAATTCTTTTGAAAGCATGGTCTGTTACAAACCAGTTGATTTAATCCTAGACCTTCAAAGGTCATGATCCTTCTCCATATCAAAATCTCATAGTGGGGAGGCAAAAAGGTGTTAATCATTTTTATTGCTTTGCATCTTAGTCTTGTTGCTTTTTATCTTCATACTTTAACTTACATAGCACCAGGGTCCATGAGCTGACTCCCTTGGAGCTATCACGAAGCAGATCATACTTTGCTAGCAGTTCTCTTTCACAGATTTCAACATCCTATCTCTTGTTCATTCCACTGATCATCATTATTTCAATCCTTCTGGTACTCCCCTAGTCACATTTCTTTCCAGATCTTTTTCATCCACAAACATGCACCTTAATGTCTAAAACCCCAAGACTTCAGAGAATCCACACTGCAGCACCAATTTCAACTACCTTTTCTCAGGTGAACTCCTGGGCACTTAGCCTAGGTTTTAAGGAGAAGCCAAGCAGCACAGTTACTGAACTGCTGCATAAAATAATTAAGTTAACCTCTAATTACGTTAACAGAGCTGTTAGACTATACCCTCTTCCTAAACCACATAAGGTGAGCTGAAAATGCAGCCAAATTGGAGCTAACTCAGCAAAATAAAGGCATGTCACATATATGATCAGTCCTAATGACTGACACAAATCTGTGGAATCTGTGCAATATACACTTGAGACTAATGATTTACATGGAATAAAGTAGGTGATGCACAGAAGACAATCACAACTAAACAAAAATGCATGCCCTGCTGACTGTAAAGAATAATATGCCAAAGCCCTTTTTAAAGCAAAACTCTTAAGCCCAAACCAATGTAAAATGTTATATCTACAAAATAGAAAATAGAAAAATTACATTAATTCCTCCATGGCCATAGAGTAGAAAACCAAGCAGCTGACATTTCTCAGTAGTTACAACTGATACCAATTTGAAAGAGCTCCTGAGCGCAATAATCAGAACAGTCTTCACTGGCTGAACCTTTTGGTTGAACTGGTTGAACTACCTTTTGGCCTGACAGAAAACTGTTGGTAGGTGTTTTCAATTTCTATTCAATTTCTAATTCTAAAATTCTATTCAATTTCTAATGTTATTTTAATGATTTTACTTTATTGAACATCTCAGTAAAAAAATCAACGTTATGACATGATATACAGTAATGTTCAAGAATGGTAGTCGGCTGTGAAAAGTAGGAATTGCATGCAGTATTCAGTTTTTCAGAGATCCAGGTACTGCAGACATTTATTTGAACCCTTATGTATACACTTTCACTATTCCTGTGATAGTTCGTCGCGCACTCCCCTGTGGAACACAAACCATTCTCCAAGGACAGGTCAGCTCCCTCAAAACTCCTTCTACTTCTTTCTTCAAGGAACCCAACATGAGTGAGTAATTACAGCAATTTCAACAAGCAAGGCTCCTCCTGTCTCCTACTGGTCATGTCTTTTAAAGTTACTATTACCCTCTAATGACCTGTAAAATCTCAGAAAGAAAGGTAAGGGAGAGAAATCCAGCTGCTTTCTCTTCCTAGCTTCAGCATGATGGCAATCAGGAACCTCTGACTGTGTTATGGCCCCATGTCAGCTCTTCTGCTGCTACTCTCATCCATGGTAACTCTTTTCAAGACAGATTTTTTCACATTAACTTTTGCTTTCCTGACACTCATGAAATTCTCTTTCACCATCCTCTCATTCTCTTGTACAGCTGCATTTCAGGCTTTCACTTACCTAAGACACAGGACTTCATACAAAGTCTAATGAATCTTCCTAAAAATTTAAGATTATTTGGATCTGATCTGAAAAATATGAAAGGGCTTGGTTAACTGCATGTTTCCTGTTTTTACCCAATACAACACAATTTTGACACTCCTTTCAAAAAGCAAAGGAGATTCACACTGATGTGAACCTTTTTCCCATGTGACACATTCACAGAAAAAATAATTCCTTGCAATAGAAGAACACAGCAGAAATCTCACTGTAGGAGTACTGTGAGGGACAAATAATTGTAATGGGCTACACTAAGTCCTGCGGGAAGGAACCACTGTCTGGTTAGAATTTTTCTTAAAAAAAGACAAACCCAAACCAAACAAGTCATACTCATTCAGTGCCTAACTAAGATAAACATAAAATAAGAAAATTAATTTTAAAAAATTAGATGTCCAATCATAGTTTCTAAAATTTTGGTCACATTCACAAACAGCTATTTACTTTAGCATTTGCATACGTCCCTAAAAAAGCCTGAGTTCTTTCAACCAAATCTTTAATTTTTTTTTTTAAGTATTCGGCTTCTATAGCTTCTTACGGAGTCCAGTGGTAGACAGATACACATATTATCGTTAAAAATAGGAAATGTTTTCACATAAGCTACAAAGACACAGTTTGAGTTGATTCTTGGGAGTCAAAAATTAAATGCTGATCTTCCTGAAGTCATGGCATTTTAAAAGCCATCAGTTTATTTGAATAAAATCTGAACAAGCTTCTTCATTATTTTAAAATTACTTCAGAGGTGGAACCAAAAGATGGCTCCCACAGAAATGCTTGCTACCTTTGAAGCATAACAATGTAACACGTATTTTTTGACAGCAAAAGCTGCCACTTCATCTGAGAACATTAGTCAGAAGATCTGACCATCCTTGGTAGGTTGACCATGGTTAAGGGGCAGAAGCCCACAGCCACTCTCACCCCGTTCTCAAGAGAGGAGGCAGAAAGAAAGATAAAAAAGCTTGTGGGTCAACATACAGAGATGGTGGTCACTTGCCAATTACCGTCATGGGCAAAACAGGCTTGACTTGCAGAAAATTAGTTTAATTTATTGCTTATTAAAAATAGAGTTGGATAGTGGGAAACAAAAATGAAGGCACTTTCTCCCCATGCCCCTCACTTTGCTCCAGGCTCACCTTCACTCCCGACTCCTCTACCTACATTTCCTGAGAGCGGCAGGGGAATGTGGGGCTGCAGTCAGTCCATAGCAGCTCTTTTCTGTCACTGCTTCCTCCTCATGTTTCCTGCTCCAGCCTGGGGCCTTCCCACGTGCCGCAGTCCCGGTACTGGGTCTCTCCCGGTGCCGCAGGGGCACCTCTGCCGGGCACCCGGAGCCCCTCCCGCCCTCCTCCCGCTCTGCCCTCGGGGCTCGCCGGTCTGTTTCTCACCCGCTTCCCTCAGCCCTGGCTGCCGGGCACTGTTTGCCCTGCCGTACCCAGGCTTTCCCCGAGGTGCCCGCCCGTGGCTGAGGGGCTCAGCCCTGCCCTGCGGTGGGGCCGTTGGAGCCGGCTGTGGCCGGTCGCGTCCGCCACCGGGCAGCAGTGGCCGCTCTCCCCAGGGGACGCCCGGGCAGCGCCTCACCGCTGCTGGCGCTGACAGCGCATGGGCGCCGGCGCCGAGTGCACCTCTCTCACGTGGGGGGAAGTCTTAAATTAAAAGCAAAGGTGGACCGAGAATATCTTCTAAAACTTTTTGATCAGAAAATCCTGCAAATGAAGCTCTCTAAATTGAACAACACTTCTAGACACTAAATTATTCTGGAAAGTTAATTTAAAAGAGATGTCTCAAGCCAGCAATGAGGAATTGTATATCTACTTAATGTGAGGTTACAGCATGGCTGTGACAGGCCTTAAAAATGTACTTTTAAAATGTGGGACTTCACTGGAGTTTTTCATGATTTTCAGCTGTCAAACATACTTCATTTACCTCTTGAATTTCCTAGGAATTTCAAGTGCTCTGTTTTTTTTGGAAAATCATGTAACTTATGCCACTATGCAATTTTAAACCATGTTTTTTCTTTAAAGCACAGTTTTGTTCATCTTGTCATTTGTTCTTTCTGTAAGTAACAGTTATCTGGCCATTCTGAAATATATAATTATATAGGCATAAAAAATTGGTAGGGCTGGTCCCTTTTTAAAAATAGTTGGTGGTGCAATACAGTGACATTCCTAATGAGGAGGTTCAGTTAACTGTATGCAGAAACAATTAGCAACTGGATTCATCTTAGATTTTTCAGTGATTAGCTTTGTGTTTGTTCTTTTATGAAGTCTGAAATGCCAGCAAAATGCGTGTGCATGCTGGAAGCTTTTCCCATAAGGGATATAGCATGGCAGAACTCCTACTCAGAACTCACTAATCAGAACAGCTGAAATAAATGCTAACCGGGTGTTGCTTCTGCAAGAATTTCTATTCTACACAGGCTAAAAAGTTACGATTTCCTTTATTTTATCTCCTACCACCATTTAGTAAAAGGAACAAGTCAATAATCTGTCTGAGAAAGATCTTCTTACCATTAGCAACCATCACATCACACTGATAGGGATCTTCACTAACCTGAAGAATTATAGTCTTCACAAACATTTGGATCAGTAAGGTTCCACTTTGTTCTAGAGTTCAAAGTTTTCATATACTTACAAATAAGCCTTGACAATTTGATCTACTACATTTTGTGTCAGGAGCTCAAATTTTAGTCAAATTACTTCAGCAAGTTCCCTATTTAGTTGGCTTGAACATGTATTTTGGATAGGTTAGGGCAATAAGCAAGAAAAAAATTCTTTTGGTAGCTGTAAAATGTGCAGATAGGAGGCAGAGAGCTCTTCTAGAGAGCTCTGTTGTTGCACTTTTGTAAAGACCACAGAACTCAAGCACAAAATCTGCTTGAGTTTAGAAAAAGGCAGCAATAGTTAAAATCTTCCTGGTAAGAAGGGAAGGAGATGAGCGATGCACATCTGTAACTCCTCTGTCTCTAAAAGATTTTAAGTTTATTCATTATAAGACCAAAGACATTCTGCATTTTGTCAACAAAAATAATAGTACACATTGTCAGATGCACGGCATTTCCACAGTTATGCTTTTTTGACAGAAAAGACACGTAAATAACCCCCAATCTCCCTCTATTTTGCTTAATTTGTTTCTGCTATCTCAAAACAGACTATTATTGTGTTTATAAATCAAAGCGTAATGCTTCTTAACTGCATGACAATCTCAAATGTGCAGAACAGTCTAGGGGACTACAGACTGCACACACATCTGCTGGTGAGGCACAAAGATCCAGAAATGCACAAAACTGGGAATCTGGAGCATCCCACTTGCCTTCCTGTTATAAACACTGTAGCCAGTGCTGTCGAGACAATGATGAAAAACACATCAAATTAAGAAGCAATCTAATACTAAAACCTAAGACTTTCCTAAATAGTATAAAATTTTTCAACCTCAATAATCTGGCTGCATTACTGAGAGCCTGAAATCAGTTAAGTAAAGGGAAAGAGGAAACAATCTGAAGACACTGATGGTACTGTTGATTAGGAAGTTCTACAAAAGTAGCTTGTATGCCTTAGAAAGATGATACACTTCATGAGAATAGGTCTAGAGTATTTCAACGAAAGATGAACACAGGTACACCTTAGACAGTCTTCAGCAAGGCTTTGCTCATTTCCCATTGAGCCCTGGAACACCCAATGGAAGGACTGGATTTGCTCATTCATTATAGTAAGGCTATGAATCAGTTCTTTCCCATAATCTCCACTACAAGGGAATAACCTTTTACAGCTATCCTAACTCCATGAGTTACATATCTGAATAGCAGTTTAGCTCCTTTTAGCAAGCATGGGTGCAATTATTACTGCAAAAGCCTATGTTAATTTTTGCCTTTAGTGGCAAGACTTTAGTAGGGAATAGCCATAGAGACAAAAACTTTCCCAGGCTACCAATTGAAATCCAGCATTTGGATAGGTCCTCCTCCTCCCTTCTTGGGGATTTGTTCTTTGACTTTTGTGTTAAGCATCAAAGTCACATTCTAGTCTGTCAAATGTTGCAGTTAACATCATTATGATACAATTTCATGATTTTAGTTCATATGACAAAAAAAAAAAAAAAAAAAAAAAAAAACCCAGCAGATTAAAGCAGAAATAAAAGCTTTCAGTAGTGATGGAGACAGTTGTTGGTATCAAGGAGAGACAGAAATTTAATGGCTTAATTTGTTTTATGTCAGCCAATAGGCAAGAATTATTTAGAGTACAATATTGATTCAGGACATCCAATTTTTATTTTTATTTTCAAGAAAAGCAGACTTTGGATGCAGCCAGCAAAAGTTATTCCAAACACTTTTGCCATCAATTGAAGAATGAAGCTGCTTCACTAAAAGTGGAAAATGGAATATTTTATCATGGTATTACTTAATAAATTGCAAGCAGTTGTTTGAAAACATTATTCTTTGCTAAAGTGGCACTTCCTTTGCATTTCACTTGCACAGCATACTAAACTTCCCCTTTTCCTCTTCCCTGCCCCTTCTGAAAGCAAAAGAAAATAAATGTAACATTACAAAGAAGAAGACTGGCGTCAAACTGTTAAAAAGGGCATTCTAAATTATTTTTTTCTGGAAAGACAACTGCATGATCTTTCTATTAAGCATTTATGTCCTTGATAGTCCTAGTAGTTCTGTATTCTATGGTAAACTATAAAGACACTTTAAAAAATTCTTTTTCTTTGTTCCTAATGGAAAAAAGTAATTTCTCCAGCACAACATAGTTTACATGCTTGCTTACTTGAACACATTAACTGAAATTTGTAAATTAAAGGTAATGTAAAACTAATATAACAGGATGCACAATTTCTATAATGGGAAAATTCTGAAAAAGTTAATGCATTTATGATTGATTTTTTAAAATTTATTTTTATATGTAATGTAATTAAAAAGTTTGAGGAGCAATTTAGGCAAAAATATGTGAACCAATATTTCACTCCTATTTAATTTCTTAACTAAAACTTGCTCTTCTAAAACTAGCAAAGACCTCATTGTTTGAATTTTTCACTTCCACTAAAAAAAATGAGAGATGTTTTGTCATAGGTTCCTACTGAATTATAGAAGGACATAAATAATGAACACTTATAACAAAACTTCTATTATTTATTTTATCATTGAAAAAGAACTGTAATGAAATACTAATTGAATAACACAAAAAGTATATATGGACATTTTGAGAGGATGACTGATGTTAAATAACCAGTTCCTCTCATCTGAGGTGGATGATTCACGATTTTTATTTACTAAAAAAGTTATTTAATTCTCATTAATTTTGTCACAGAAATCTTAACTTGAACTCTCTTAGCTATAGATTAAGGGATATAAGACATTCCTGAAACGTATGACCTCATGATATTACAGATGTGAAATTGTTACAGAGATGGAGAAGGAAATACTTTATTAATGCAGTTGGTGTGTCTAGTAAAATCAAATATTAACCCAGTGACCCGATGCAGCATATGCTGGAATTATAGAAGGCTGCCTGTTGATTTAATGGTTACCAAAAGATCACAAACTTCAGAGAGGCTTCATTTTAGTTTCAGGCTGTCGAGTACCCATTAAAATTTTGACCTAGGCTAAAGCTGTGATTTCACTTTGGTATAAATTAAACCTTAGACTGATTTACAAAAGTTGTCTGAGGACTCTATTTTATACCTCAAACACATTCATCATTTAATCTTCAACCATCTGCATTTGTCAAATGCAACAAGATGCTGCAAGAGCAGTGGGAAAGACAGTCTAGCTTTGGTCACATTTTGTGTTACCTGTGTTTGTTTCAGAGCTCTTTTGCTTGTATTTTTTATGACTCAGTGCTGTGGGAATCCAGTAAACGTGCTAGCAGATTTTCAACTGGGAGAGCTTTCCTGGGCTTTGTTGATTTTGAATTTGCTCTCAAACACAGTAGGAAATTTTGGCTGATGTTTTAAGGGTCACCTAAGGGATTTTGATGACCAGTTCCCATTAAAATTAATATAAATTGAACATACAACTGCCATATGTCATCTCACCATTTATGTTATTGAAACAATAAAAGTAAAATAAAATTTATGTTTCATTAAAAAATAAAATCTTGCTATCTAGATAACAATCCAGCAGTCCATCTTTCCTCAACCTTCACTGAAATCCTTTACAGAAACTCCATGAAAGCACTTTTATTACAGTTCTAGAGGCTTATACTTGGGCCTTGATTTACATGGGTTTTTTTTTTTGGCTGATATTTTTTTTGTATTACAGTACATTCCTAAAATTTTGACTTGTAATATATTACAGGAAAAAGCCATAAGAATAAAAAAAATGTGAATGCTTTATATCTTTCATATATCACTTTCAAGAGTTCCTGAGCACTAGACATGCCTTTGCTGTGTTTAGGAATCAGTCCTGCATGATGTAGTCCTAGAAATGGAAAGTAGGAAGAACACACTTGAAGCACTTGAGTGTTGCCATTAAAAACTTAGTTGCACACTGAAGAGCAGATCCACTGTTATATCACAGAAGACTGAGAATGTAAGAGATATACTGATAGAATGCAAATGCATTCATAAAGTTTCTCAGGGTTAGGACAGAACTGAAAGGTTTTTTAGTATTCGCTCAATAAGGCAGTGACAGATCTTAAGCTCATATGACACAAGAAATAGCTGGAAAAAGAAATCTTTTCGCATGAAACATAATGAAACAAAACAAAGTATATTTTTTTAATATTAATCCAAAACTTAGATAAAAAGTTAAAAAAAATCCAGAAAATTAATCTTGGAGTTTCTTTTTGGTTGTCATTTATTTGATAGAAAGGATCATCACAATGTCACTTTCTCCTGTAGGAAGAAAAACTGACATGACTTTTCAAGAAATGCAGTCAAAAGGCTTTCATTTAATTTCCTTGATGGAATTTTCACATTTTTTGAAAAACAGAGATTTTTTTAGTTACAAAATTAATGAGAATAAAGTATTCAACAGTAGCTATATCTGTGCAAATACAGAACAGTTCATGCAATTTATTCCGTACTGCTATAAATCATTAGTAAATACAATTCTTAATGATTCTGTGCTCTTACTTTTTTAAAATGTTAACACAGATTTTATTATTAACTTTCCAGAAATTTAAACTTTTTTTTTTTTTTTTAATAAAACTTTAGATTCTCTGTCTCTCCTTCTTCCTGTTCTCCCTTTTTTAAAGAAGCTGTATGCTTGCTTCACAAAAAATGAGCTGGAAGTCTTGGTGGACAAGTTGAACATAAGTCAGCAGTGTGCCCTTGCATTAAAGAAGTTCAGCCACATATAAAGCAGTGGGATCATAAATGCAGACTGGACGGGGCCTCAGAAATTGCCTGGCTCAAAGCAGGGTCCACTGTGCAGTCAGACTGGGTCATTTAGGGCTTTACCCAGTGAGGACATGAAAATATCCTAAGATAGCCTTTATGGGCAGCCTGCTCCACTGCCTGCCTGTTCTCAGATTGAAAAAGTGCTTCTTAATAGCCAGTCTGAATTCACCTTACACTTGCTGTCTCTCATCTCCCCACTTTGAATCACTGTGAAAAGCCCGTTTTTAGCTTCTGGATAACCCCTCATACTGGGGCACTGTTCAACACCCCTGAACAAACTCCAGTTCCTTAGTCTCTCCTCATAGGCCAAATGATAAAACCCCCAGACAGTGCCCTCAGCTGTACTTACTCATTCATCAATTCTTTCTTATATTGAAGAGCTCAAAACTGGATGCAGTATTTCAGATTGGATCTCATGAATGCCGAATAAAGGAGTCCCCTCAGTGATCTGGCTGTACCGCTGTGAATACCTACCAGGGCACCACTGGCCTTCTCTGCAGCTAGGGCACACTGGTGGCTCATGCTCAGCTTGTGTCTGTCAAGGCCCACAGGTCAGTTCCCACAGGGGTGCCCCCAGGCAAGCAGACTCCCAGCCTGTGCCCTTGAGAAATGGCAGCACTTGGCATTGCCCTTATTAATATTACATGAAGTTCCTATTGGCCCATTCTTCCAGCTTCTCTAGATCACACTGGATTACAGTCTTGCCTTTCAACGTATTGACTAGCTCCCCAATTTGGTGTCATTTCCAAATGTGATTACAGTCTTCTCCATCACATCTTCCAGATCACTGATAAAGATGTTGAACAGAACAGGTCTCAGAAGAGCCCCCTGCACTTGTTACCAGTCTGCACTTGAAGTACAATTGACCTCCACTTTCTGAGCCCAACTCTACAACCCATTTTTTATCCACTTAGTTGTTCACCCATTCAGACTGTTATTATTATGGGAGGTAGTGTTTAAAACCTTGGTAAGTGACATCTACTGCAAGAGACTGCCACTTTGTTTGGAGCCTGTATTTTGCTGACGGGCAGGGTGCACAACAAAACAACCACACACTAGCTGTATAACATGCACAGTTTATTAAACAAGCACAGTAAAAAGAACCAGGCATATATCTCTCTGTACATAGTGAATAAATCCAATAAAGTAAATCATATATATATATAAATAAAGCACAGAGGTAAAATAGCAATGCATCAAATCATTACTGTATAGAGAGAACACAGATTAAGAAGAAAAACATCACCAATCATCAATGAGTCATCATCCAGTCCCACACTTCAAGCTGGGAAACCCTGCCGCAGCGGATGCCAGGAGTCTCAGGTAATTGGTAAAGTTCCTGTGCGGTGCCCCACCCAGTAGTGAGGCTTCCTGCTTTTATACTCTTATACTCAACCAAAAGTTGTCTTTATGCTAGAACTGTGATTGATTGTTTACTCATGCGGCCATGAAATTTCTTATGATCTCCCTGTTGTCCATGCCAAGAGCATTGGCAAGGCTCCCCAGCACAGCTAAGTACAAAGGTCATAGCACAGCTGCTGCACCCTTATGTTTTCCTGTGTCTTTCTGACAAACAATCACAATGAACGTAAACATATATACTCTACCAAATACACTTTGACAAAAACATACTGTTATGTCTCTTAGTTATGAGTGGGAATCAACTCTCAGCTAGGTTCCCATCCCATCCAACTCTCATCCTAGGTTCCCACTCCCACAGCCTGGGAAACCAAATCCCCATTTGGGAGCTCCCCTGTACAAGAAGGACATAAATGTATTGGATCAAGTCCAGTGGAGGTTCACCAAGATAGTCAGGGGAATGGAAAGCTCAGTGTAGGATGAGAGACTGAGAGAGCTTGGTTTGTTCATCCATAATAAGGGAAACCTAATTGGCAATTTTACTCTTGTACAGCTACCAGGTGAGTTGACATGAATAAGATGGAACCATATTCTTCATGGAAGTACACAGGGGAAGCAGAAGAGGAAACTGGCCCAAGCTGCAACACAAGAAATTTCAATTTTATATAAGGAAAAGCTTTTTCACTGTGAGGTGATCAAATACCAGAGAGGATGTTGGATCTCCATCCTTGGAGGTGTATAGGGCTCAGCTAGACAACACAAATTCTAAAGATCCCTTCTAACCTAAATTATTTTATGATTCTATGATTTTTCTATCCTCCACAATTTCCCTAGCACAGAATTATGTATGACATTTAAATGATCCTGTCAGTATTATATAGATCTCAGTTGCCAGAACTACCATGTAAGTAATCTCTAATTTACGCTTTCATCTTTGTACCTTTCACAAATGATAGCATTTACATTAGCCATCTGCTCATTAGTGAGCATTTAAGATAAAGCTTAATAATAACAAAAAGAGTTCATGACTACTCTTGTACCATTTCCTATACTTAATGGAGGGACCAGCTATATCCTTAACCTTTCACTCAGGCATGCATAAAAAATTTTTCTTTTGCTGTACTTTCTGTGCCTTATTTGTTGCATTTCATACTCTTCTTTAACTTTCTGATTCTCTATTCATAGTTGCACTGTTTAGTTGTCATTCTCAGTAATTTGATTTAGTCACTTGTGAAATTCTTTCTTCAATTTCTATTACTTGAAAATCATATAGATTGGTGGCATTGATACATCTTTAAACTTTCCTTCATTTATGATCTTAAAATTACCTCTGTCACTCCTGAACTCCTTTTTCCTTGAGAAATTGTAGCCAGATAATTCTGCCGACCAACCTTCTCAGTTAAATGAAAAGGGATTTCTGTAAGTCTATCACGTATTTTCATTTGAAATTTCTTTTATGCATTACATGCTACGTATTATATGCATTCATATATGTCATAAGTACAGAAATTTTTCACCTTAAGACTGAATTTAGACATTTCCACTCCCCCAGTATTGCTGGACTGTACATATGCTCACAACTGTTAAAAAGAAAAAAAGGCTATTAAATTAGTTGATAATAATCTTTCAAATGTCACCAATACTTGCTACAAATACTTGTTTTATACAAATGCAGACTCACCATATGTTTAAAAAACTTTTCTAATCCTCAAAAATTATATGAATTTCTTCCTCCCTAAAATGTATATTTAGCTAGTATTTTAAAAATAGTTTATGAATTTTTGGAAGAATTATGAGTACAAAAAATCAGAAAATGCATGTAAGGAAAAGTTCTCCTTTAAAAAGAAGGTTCACAGAGTGAATAGGGAACAAGTGATTTATTTAATGGATTTAATGTAAAAGTTTTTGTGAGTCTTGTAATTATTTATAGAGTCTCATTTAGTATGTAAATAGTATGCTGACTTTGTTCTCCATTTCTTGGATAGCCACCCTGAATTTTTAAAAAAAAATCCTAGATTAAGTTACAAAAGGTATTTTTATTTTGTGTGACTAAACCCAACCCCTTTCTACCTCTGAATGAAAAGTTCTCCATTTAATGCCAAAATTTTTAAATTCCATTTATGCTCTTTTCTTAAATAAGAGCTAAAAAATCAGTACTTCGTGTTCAGAAACATGAAAGTGCCAAGGTGATTCTATCAATGTTAAAAGCTGCTGTTCCAATTCAGAAGCTAATCTTTTAACATTGTCCTGTGTTAAAATGCTACTATCTAGTGTCCAGTAAGGTGTCCTATTTTGCTAAAATGTGCTTATACAATGCTTGGGACAGTTTGAGAAATACCATGGAACCATAGAATCATAGAATAGTTAGGGTTGGAAAGGACCTTAAAATCATCCAGTTCCAACTCCTCTGCCATGCACAGGGACACCTCACACTAAACCATGCCACCCAAGGCTCCCTCCTACCTGGCCTTAAACACCGCCAGCGCTGGAGCATTCACAACTTCCCTGGGCAACCCATTCCAGTGCCTCACAACCCTAACATTAAAGAATTTCTTCCTCATATCCAATCTAAATTTCTCCTGTTCAAGTTTGAACCCATTACTCCGTGTCCTGTCACTACAGTCCCTAACAAAGAGTCCATCCCCAGCATCCCTATAGGCCCCCTTCAGATACTGGAAGGCTGCTATGAGGTCTCCACGCAGCCTTC
>JAOEHX010050507.1:5695-17107 GCA_025448015.1 Bolborhynchus lineola | reverse complement strand
CTCCAGCATCCCTATAGGCCCCCTTCAGATACTGGAAGGCTGCTATGAGGTCTCCATGCAGCCTTCTCTTCTGCAGGGTGAACAGCCCCAACTTTCTCAGCCTATCTTCATATGGGAGATGCTCCAGGCCCTGATCATCCTCACGGCTCTCCTCTGGACTTGTGCCAACAGTTCCATGTCCTTTTCATGTTGAGGACACCAGAACTCTACACAATACTCCCAAGTGAGGTCCCACAAGAGCAGAGTAGAGGGGCAGGATCTTGGACCTGCTGGTCACTCTCCTTCTGATGCAGCCCATGTTTCCATTTTAATTTTTAGTTGTAAATACTTTTTGTAGTGCTGAAACTGTAATTCTAGTGTTTCTCCTTTCAGCAAACCTACCCAAACAGTATTAGTGACAAATTTCCTAATAGTCTAATTAGAAATTCATGGTTGCTCCAGCATTAGGGAAAGAAAGACAAAACAACAGACTAAACCAGATAGGACTTGTAAAATGATATCTCTATGGGATTAAAAGTGAATTGAGTTTCGAGGAAAAAACTAATACATTTAAGATGAGACAAGGAGAGTGGGAGAAACTTATTTTAACTCTTTCTTACCCATTAGTTTATTTTGAATGACATTGAGCAGCTGAGTTAAGTAGATATAGCTGTGGTTTCCCTACTCGCTGTACAAACATGCAAGTATTAGTATGCAGCTCTGATACAAGAGCTTTCTGGGTTGGCTTTGGGGCTTCTCATTATCTACATGTGAAATCTGTGTTCATATTTGAACTCTCTTCATGATCTTATAAATTGAGGAAAGAGATGTGCTTCTGTCTTGCTTCTCCGCTTCCATTTTGCCGCTATGAACAGAACAGACCCAGAAGCACTGCGTACGTATTGTTTAGAATTTGAACTTTAAAAGCCAAGTGCCTGATTCTCATGAATGCAGGTGCTCTTTGAGCTCACACGTTGGTGTCTCTAACTGGACCCTTGTGTTTTGTGGTTTTTGCTGAAAGCATAGCCCATTTCTTCTTCATGGCATATCATTGCGTGTATGAAATGCTGTTACTGCATGAGGGTCTTGGAGATGTGGTTATTGGAATAGGTATCAGGGAAGGTTTCTGTAGATGTGAAAAATATGTGCACTGGAGGGCTAAGCTCTCACAGCCAGCTACGCAGCAGAGCAGAAAGCATTTGCAGGAGAGCCTGCTGCAGACGAGGGCTGTTGTCACTTGGTCATCTTGGCTGGTTTTCTGATGGCAGTAGAGCTCCTGAGATCTGCTTCCTTAGAGCAGGAAAACTGTGTTTTGCAGCAACACCACTAACTCACCTCTTGTGCCTGTCACAGCATTTGTGACTACTGGCTGGAGGAGATTTGAAATACAGGGATGGTTTCAGTGTCACAGAGGAAATCTTCAGAATGTCCTTTTCTCCGGGACTTTAGATGTTTATTGTGCCTTTTATTCTGGAACAAGGGTTTTTTTCCTTCTCACTTTATGTCCTACTCTGAGCACCACAGTAGGTTAGCATGAAACAGTGGCCATGGCCAGTGTGCCATGTTATGTGCCTGTGCACAAAAGTCCTTTTCCCTCATCTCTTTGTCAGCTCAGGTAAACAAAAGCCTCTTTCAAGTGTTTTTTGATATGCCTTCTGTGTCTTCTTAGTCTCTAATTGTGCTGTGGCCAGTGCTAATTGCTGCGCTAAAAATATATATGCTGAGTTACCTGCACACTGCTATGAAGAACCAAAGATCTCACAGTCTTTCCTGCAGCAGAAAAAATAAACTGCTCATTTTTTTTTTTAGCTAGGCTTGAGTTTTCTCAAAACGTGAAGAAATCAGGTTATTTTTCCAGAGTTTTTTCAGTTTTTCCACACTTAGTTGAAATTTGTCAACAAAACTTTAAGTTAGTTCTGGAAAACCATAGCATAAATTGTAGGTCTTCTTTTCTTAGAAACTCAAGTTGAAACAATGAAAAATCCCTGAAAAGATGGGCTTTAAAGAAGTTCCCATAAGCTTACATTTGTGCAGTACCTAAGAACCTATCTAATTAGGTGGGTGTGGATTAAAACCTACATTAACCAGGAAAAGTACATACACGAATCACTTCCCTCTGTTTCTGGCAGGGTGGAGATGACATTGATTCACCAGCTCTGGTTTCCCCTCATTCCTCTTAGTCTGTAGAATGTCAATGGGCAGTTTTCTGCAGTTGGTGACTTTTTAGCTTCATGTGTCTAAGAAGGTCTGGGATAACTTTCCTGAATGAAATCCAACACTCTTGCAACTCCTTAAGCATCCTTTTTCTCCACTGTCAGCATGACCAAGATACCTTTTTGCATGGTATAATCTGACAGCCCCTCCTTGTCTTGGGGCTAGGGATAAAATAAAGCTTCTGCTGCATTTCACCCTAAGGTTAGCAAGACCTTCTGTCTTCTGGGTTCAGCTGTCTTGGTGCTTCAAGCTTGATATTGGGTACTGGCAGCACAGTGCAACCCATGCTGCACATGTCAGGATTAGGGTTTTATCTTTACAGATGAGGCAATGTCAGAGTGTCTGCTTCTCTCCCTCTCCTCTGCCTGTCATCTACCTGTCATCTGCCTGTCATCTGCCTGTCTTCTCCCTCTCCTCTGCCTGTCTTCTCCCTCTCCTCTGCCTGTCCTCTCCCTCTCCTCTTCTTTCAATTGCTTTATCTACCATTATTTGATATCCTGAATTTAATTGAAGGGTCTCAATATGGCTTAAGTGGATTTGATTCTGCATTCATTTGGGGCTGCAACTGGATCCGCTTGTATGAGTGCAAATCAGGAGCAACTTCTCTGAAGTCCCTGGGAAAATGTAGGTGATATCTTAATAAGATTCCATGCATAAAACCCACAGATTCAGTTCGGTGCTCAGAAGGTCTTCATACTGCCTTCACGTAGCGTATGAAAGTCTTTGAGTTTTTATTGTACTAGTTACAGATACATATGATTGCATCAATACATGCCGTATACAACCAGTTCTCTGTGTATTTGCTCTTAGTGCAACAGCGTCAATCTTACGAGCCTGGCTCAATCAGTGCTCTGAGGATTTCAGAGAGCCGCCCAACTACCCATGTCTGCTGAAGATGCTGGATTACCTGAAGAAGAATATATCTGGCTCTGACCCAGAGAGAAGGGCGCAGAACCTCTTGGAGCAGTTCCAGAACCAAGAAATGGAAAATGGTGGTAAGTTACCTTTCCCTTCTCTCAGACTGTAAGGTATCACAGGGATTTAGGTGGAGTACATTTTGTCAACTCTCATGCTAATTGACAATGTTGTGAGGCACACCAGTGACTTTTCTCTTAAAATCAAAAAAATAAAATAAAAAAAAATGTCACTATGACCCTGCAGGTTCTGTGCAGGATGAGACTTGTACCACGTAGGTGCCTATGCCTGTTTATTCCAGGGTATATTGGGAAATCCATCACTTCTCTAATATTTAGCCAGCGATCTGAGATTGCTGCAGCTAAGTGGTTAATTGTCAGTGCGCTTCCTATGTCATTGAGGTAAAACACACAGCTGCGTTTTGCTGGTCTTCTCATTTCAACATACCACCCCCCAGCATCCCCCAAGAAAAGCCCAAACCAGCAAAAAGCCCAAAACAGAGCTGTGACAAAACACAGCTTGAGTCAGAAACCTTGTTGTCATGAAGCTTTTCTTCCTAGTTACCATCCTGTCAAAGGAAGTGTCTGTGGCTGGTTTTTTCCTATTTGAGTGGCTTGTATCCAAGGCCAGAGGAAAACCTAACGTTATTGGGGGTCACAGTCTACTGAAAGAAGACTGAACTGTAGTAACATATGTATGCTGTGTGCGGCAACAAGCCTAACACGTGCCCTTATTCTGGTCAGAAGGCTTCCTCTGACATAAGCTGAGGAGGCATAGGAGCTCACATAGTGTGTAAATGAGAACTAGAATCAACTTCCAGCTTTGGTAGAGGGTGAGAGGGAATAATTCATGTCATAAAGCATAAAGGAAATGACAGAAAAAAACCCATTTCATCCCATAAAAATCATGTCTGCTGGATTTTCCAGAAATATGATGCCAATACATACTACCATGAAATGCCAAATGAACTCAGTCATTAAAATGTACATAAAAAAGATACTACACAGATCCCAGGCTTTTTCCTTCTTGAAAGCATGTAAGTGAACAGGATTGCTAATGTGTGCCTATTGATGTCCTTTCCTGGGTTTGGTTCTCCCATGTCAAAGAAAGCTTTCAAGAGCAGTATTTGGGTTCATCGGTTGTTCCAAGCAAATGAAGTTCCCAGTAGCCCTGCTTCTGCATTTGTTTCCTCTAAAGCATTCCAGTTATGCTATGAATTTACAAATTTGGGTCCTGAACCTGCAGTTTAATTTGTGCCATCAGACCTGCCATCAATTCTTCCAGCTTGAGCAACACGAAGCCAGGTGAGCCAGAGACTGCAAATTCAGAAAGGGTGCATGGTAGCTGTCAGTGAAGTCAAGAGGGCCACTGAGCTTTGGGAGGGCTAAATGGATCAGAGCTATTTTAAGATGATGAGATATTTGAGTAGAAGAGGAATCCAGCTTCTGAAAGAGTAGGGAAGAGACTGGTTACACAGTGATGAAAAATGAGTGAGAGAGAAAGGAGGAAGAGGCATGAAAAAAGAAAAGGGAAGTCTTGCGTTGTGCTCCAGGACCTGGTTTTAAAGACACCGTGAGGTTTTGAATAGGGTTGCAACCCAGTGATTCATATTTTCAGTTGAATTTCAAGAGCTGGAAGGAAAATGAGGAGTCATAGTGCAAAAAAGAGAGAGAAAAAAGTGTGACTCTTGTATTGGTTCAGTAGAAGTCCATTTAATTACACATAATGTTATGAAACAGCCACATAAATATAATGCTGAAACAGAGGTCTCCCTTTATTGCATTTAGCTCTGCCAATGAACAGTGCAATTAGAATGTGCAGGTGGAAATCTGGATACAGCCTGTAGTTATAAGTTGTTACGTCAGAACTGTAGCAAATTACATTCATGATTAGGTTTTGTTGCTTGATGAAGGAAGGAAAAGCAAAGTATTTTGAAAACTAGTGATGAAGTATCCCTTTATCTGCTTTTGCTGCTTTGATGTCTGTTCTGCTT
Source organism: Bolborhynchus lineola (assembly GCA_025448015.1). Taxonomy (NCBI): domain Eukaryota; kingdom Metazoa; phylum Chordata; class Aves; order Psittaciformes; family Psittacidae; genus Bolborhynchus; species Bolborhynchus lineola. The sequence goes on along the minus strand of JAOEHX010050507.1, from coordinate 12,006 downwards.
AAACTGGGTATAAAGTATTGCATAAGATACTCTGAAGTGCACTGTTGGTTTTGTTTAATGAAATCTCACTAGCAGGAAACTCAGTACCTCTGTCAGTAGTCTTCAACAAGTCCATTTTTTTTCCCTTCCCTTCTTACAGAGTTACTGTCACCTTATGGTAAAAGGGATGAGGAAGAGGATTTATGTTTAGAGTTTTTCTGTTTGACTTCCTCCCCTACTATGGGAAACAAGGGCACATTTCTTTATATTTAATGTGGCTTTGTTCTCAAACTGTAGGAGCCAAAAAGTGACTTGGGAAAAATCTGTGAAATCCCTTCCCTTGTGCACTGGATCAAGTTCCTCAGTGAGGACAGCTCTCCTCTCCCACCTCTTCACTGCTGCCCAGTGCAAATTTCAAAGCAGCATTCAGCAAAATATTTGTAGATGCTCCCTGTGCTCCCTTTTTCTGGGAAAAATTCCTGGAAAGGGAAGGTGAGGGATGCTGGAATAAACTCTCTTCAGTATAGTCCATGTAGCCACAAGTGGCACTAAGAAATCTGGTATCTCCTTTTATTTCCACACATGGGAGATGAAATCTGGATATAAGAGCATTCCTAGTGCAATATTTTGGGGGATAAAACTGCATTCTCATCCATTTACAGTTTGATTATTTTTATTTTTTTTAGATTATAAGACATAAATATTGAAAAGTAGATTAACAAAATTCTGCAATGTTAATGAGGAATTGGGGTGGTGGTGATGTTTTTTCTTTTGGAGGAATGTTTAACAAATGGGCAAAGCCGCTTCTCTGCTAAGAGACTCTAAATACCTCAATTCTGTCTAGTTGTATTTCTTTATCTTCCAGCTTTTCTTTGCTGGAATCTTATGGTCATCAATCTTATGGTCATCATCTTTCTCACTAAAATATGCAGCTCAGTGAGGCATTTGCATCAGCCTGGACCACTTGGGTTTTCTGCTGTAATATGTACAGTGATGTTTTAAACAAACACCAGCTTTAATTCACTGTTTGCTGTATAATTTTACCAAGTTGTGTTTTCCATCCTGGACAGATGAGTTCCATAACACTTCCTCTGGTAATCAGTGTGATGAAGAGGAACCGGAGATCTGCAGTCCAGAAGAATTCACTTCTTTCCAAGAACATGTTGTGGCAGAACAGTTGACATACATGGATGCAGTATGTAGAGCATATGTACTACTTGAAATACTAGCAAAAATAGGGCTAGGCTTCTGAATTTTGTTTATTTAAGTTTTGCATCAATATAAGAATAGTGTTCCAGAATAGGTCTGTTGCTGGGACACAGAACACAGCTCTGCTTGGTTATCCAAACTTGCTTTCTTCATTGAGCTCTTCCCTTTAGTCCTTTGGTTTGTTGTTGTTTTGTTTGGTTTTCTTGCTGTTGTGGTTGTGGTTGTGGTTGGTTGGTTTTGTGTTTTAGGTTTTTTAAGTGTGAAATTGCACTGTACAGCCTTTTTGGCAAAGTTTAATATTTGGCACCTGAGAAATAGCACATTTTGGCTATATTGCTGCCTGTCTTGAAGATGTATAGGTACTCTTAACTGTAGTGCTCTGACTTGGTTTGTCTGTATCAAACTCCTTCAAATTATTATCCTATAAAAAATTTTCCCCTTTGGTTATGCAACCGATATAAAGGTGTTTTCCCAGGACTATTTAGCTGACAGTTAGGGCATCAAGCCTATAAAGAGTATACTGAAGTATGTATTTTAAACTAAGTGAAAACAACTATTTACCCTTTAATATCCTATTAGATTTATATCCAGTATATACTCTAAACACGCATTTCTTCTTGTGGACAGTAGAGATCATTGAGAATAATGATGACTTAGGCACCTCTATTTCACTCTAGGAACTCTTCAAGAAAGTTGTGCCCCACCACTGCTTGGGATGCATCTGGTCTCAAAGGGATAAGGAAGAAAACAAGCACGTGGCACCTACCATCAGAGCTACTATCTCTCAGTTCAATGCAGTTACCAACTGTGTTGTCAGCACTATCCTGAATAGCAAAGAACTGAAAACACAGCAAAGAGCCAAGATCTTGGAGAAGTGGATTCATATTGCACATGTAAAGCAGTTGTTCTAGACTGTTTAATGTTTCTTGTGCTGGGTGCCTTGGTTTGAGGCAGTTGGAAGGAGAGAAGGAGGTTGTATGCATTGGCCCCAAGCCAGCGAGCATCTTGGCTTAATTCTTTCTGGTTTTGACTGACTTCTTTGTAATAGCAGATGAAGTATTGCCCTTCTCTCCTTAGTTCCGAGGGCTGTTGCTTGTATCTTGACGGTGTTGGGAGTGCTACTTGAAGGGTGTCAGATACTGTGTCTTGCAGATAGAAAGTGCCATGTGCTTGATAATGTAACACTTATGGTAAGATAAGTATAGATTCAACCAGTTCACTTCCCTAGGAAGAAAATACTGCTGATATCAGTGAAAGCAATTAAGGGATGGACCATATCATCCAAAGGTTAGACTTGCTTTCAGAAGAAAGTTTAACAAGAATGGAGTAGGACTGGCAGTGGTGCAGGCAGTGGCCAGATTCAGAATAAGCTTTGTGCTTATCTGCCTCTGGCCATTCATAGTTGGTCAATGAGCATCATGCTCCCTCTCCTGCATCTCAGAATACCATGGGGGCTGAAATCACACATGGTGGGAGATACATCAGATATACGCGGGGGGCCATGTCAGAAGCCTTACAGAAGTCTAGATATGACATTAGTAGCTCTTCCCTTGTCCACTGAAGGCCACTACATTGTTCAGGCAGGACCTGGGCTTGATGAAGCCATTCTGGCTGTCTCAAATCACTTCCCTGCCCTCTCTCTTAGTGTAGGAACTAGGAAGATCTTGTAGCAGACACTTCTTTTTTTTTTAATCTTTGCGTGAATGGGTTTTGTGTGCCTTTTTTTACATAATTCTAGTTTGCTTAGATTTTGTCTTTAATATTTTACTGTAAACTTTTCAGCTTCTCTTAGAGCACTGGGAAGCTGGAAGTAAGCTCGTTCTCTCTTTTTGAAGAGAACATTTAAAGCACTTTCATAGGGATACATGTTGACTTTTGTTTTAAGAATCACATGGATTCTTTCTGACCTATACAAAATAAGCAGTCGTAAAAAGCTCAAGTCAAACAGAGGTTTTCCAACCTTGACAATGCACTTCTATGCTTCCAGAGGGGCAGTATTGTTTGCCCTGGCACCTAAGCTCTCGCAACTGCATGGTTGAGGAAACTGGTACGGGGAAGTACTTTCACCTCTTTTGGCACTTACACCAACTTGTGTTATCATCTGATGGCTGCTTTATAACCCATGTGAATGGATTGCGAAGTTTGATTCTGGTTTTCTGTGTGCAGATCTTTAAACTGCAGATGATAATAGCTAAAGCAGCCTTTATGGGCAGCCTGGGCCACAGCCTGGGCAGGTGAGTACGAAGCAGCATTCTCCTGGGGCAGCAGGGGGGCCTGGGGAAGCCAGGAGAGGCATCACTCTCATCATATGTGTTCTGTGGATAGTGAACTTTGTTCTCCACCTCCACTGATTCAGTACTTCTCCCTTTACTTAATTCATACACATAGTGAAATATGCCAGTCTTAGCTAAGCACGTGAAAATGCATGTGCATGCTCTACAAAAGAACTGCATATGTAGAACAGCTGGTTATATATAACATATATACTTAGCTGCCCACTTCTGAAGCAACTTGCTTGTTTTTTGCATGCAAATGAGTGTTTTGAATAGTTAGAAGCCTGAATTAGAAAATAAGCCACTCATTAGTGTGCAGTTACACACCGACAACTAACTCAGTAACTTAGCTGCATGGAGTTCCACATTTGTTACTGCTAGTGACTTTTGGATTCAGTTTCTTGGTTTACAAGATAAACTGAGTAATTTCTCTAACTGCCAGCCCTCCAGACCTCTCCAATCTACCCAGATTTAAGGTTCCAAAGCAGAAGCAGCCAATCTCACTCACACAGTATTTTCTTTAAAAATAAGTGAAATAATTAGGATCTTATGCTTAATTTTGTCAAAACAAAGTTGCTTCTGCACTGAATTCTTTCTGGTGTTTCTCTTATGAAGGACGCAGCATGAAACAGTTACTCAAACCAGTCTTAAAAGTACTTCTATGCAGATGAAAGCTTGCTGAAGTTCAGTCTGCAATCAGTTAAATTATTGAGAACACAAAATCCAATACTGAATTCCTGATGTGTGTTAAGTTACACAATAGGCAATTAAGTCAAGATGATTCCAAATTGGATCTTTCAGTCCATACTCCTGTTGTATTTGGAATAAAAGAAATGCTGAAAATTCGTGCCTGTTCATGTTCTTTCCAGCCTGAATTTCAAGTTGAACATAAAAAAGGAGCTCATTCTTAAATGTGTCAACCTCTGAGGAAGAGCTGTTATGTATCTTCTTTGCCAGCAGTCCATGCAAGAATAGCTTTCAGATGTTGTGTGTCCTACCATATGATCTTCAACTTGGCCTGTATCTAGCCAAATTGCATACCTACTTCAAGTGCTGTCTGCCCAGTCTTCTTAAGCCACACTATAAATGTGGCCTTCTAAGTTGCAGAAATACTTTTTTCTTTTCTTTCCCTTAGGTAACTAAATGAGAGTAAATGTACGTGTCTTAATTGTTCAGTCAGTCTAAATGCAACTCATGAACAGAGTGGCCGATATAGTAAGGTCTGACTTTTGTTTATGCTAAGGTTGCTTTACATTTCTTCAGTCCAGTGAAGGAAACAAATCATGTCAATTTTCACTGTAAGGTTCCTTTACATAATCAGCATTATCTGTGTTATAATCAACCCCATAAAAGTTTGCAGAAGCAAAAATTGTAGTTTGAGTACGTTCTCATCTACATGCAGCAGTTAAATTGGCAGGTGTATTGTCTGCTTAATGTGCATGTCCAGTGTTTGTGAGAGCTTGTATTTGCAAGAGTTCCTTAAGTCACTGGTGCCCATGCTCTAGTTCATGGGTCACCAACAGATTGCCTTGAAAAGTCCAAGGACAGACTTTCTCCCTTCTTCTTGCTTCCATCTGCTTTACCAGGAATCTGCTGGGGTTTTGAGAATTAAGCTTCTCAGTATCCTTTTCTATCAAAGCTTTTGCCACAGAGAAGCTGCATAAGAGCTGCCAGTGAACCAGCCTCTCAGCTAGCATTTGATCCCAACTCTGGAGAGGCTGGGAAGGTTTTTCTCTTTACCTGTGTACATACTTGAATACCAGGCTATTCCTCTGCATGTCTTTATTTATAATTGACAGGTGGATGATTGAGGGTAACAATTCTAAATACCACTTACGAAGAAGCAAAGCCTGCTTCTTCCTCTAAAGAGTTTTCTAAGAGGTGTAACATTTGTGCTTTTTAGCTTGGCTTCATGGACTGGGTTCCCCTTTTATTGTTACTAGGAGAACTGGAAGCTGTAGCACAAAAATGTCACCACAAGTACATGCAAGTGAGGAAAACAAGATAAAAGTGCCAAAGCCTGAAAGTATTTTGTGGCTGGAGGAGGGAGTGGTATTTTTGATGCTCAATGTTTGCACCGCTGTCTGCTTAGACATGAGGATATGTAGCAAGTATGACACCAGTCAAACAGTAGAGCATAAATGTATTTGTAATGCTGACATTTAATGCTCCCATGTTTCTAATGGCTTCTTTCACAGGAATGTAGGATTCTGAAAAATTTTTCCTCCTTAAGGGCCATCATTTCAGCACTGCAGTCCAACTCCATCTATCGGCTGAAGAAGACCTGGGCATGTGTTCCAAAGTAAGCCTCCTGCTCTGCTCCTGTGGCCAGTTCCAAACAAAGGCAACAGGCTCATTGTTCTTTCTTTTTATCTTGCTCTAATTTGTCTTCATATTCTGCTGTATTGTGGACATCTGTTCTGTTAGAACTTCTCACTTCTGTGAGGCTGAGACCCCTTTTTTGGGTCTGACTGCTGTGAGCTCTCTTACATATTGAGGGGACAGCTTGCTCTTGGGGATACTGGGTCTGTTCTGTCCTTTATAGCTTATTGGATCTTCCACAACCTCTTCCAAAAAACTCTGGGACCAGCTACTTGACCAGATTGTGCACGCTGTTCTCAGAAGGTCAGAAAAAGGGCCCCATGTAACTTGTCTATGGTCTTCTCTCCCATGAAGTTGGAGGAGGTCCATTTTGCTGCAGCCCTCACTAATCCTCTCCTGGTCCTGGCGTGGCCTTAAATATATCCCCAGACAACAAAATCCAAACCTGTGTTAAAAGACAATACTTTGTACATGGGAATACCTGGCATATTTACTGCATGCCAAACAGACACCAGAAAGCTCCCTGTA
>JAOEHX010050504.1:0-25154 GCA_025448015.1 Bolborhynchus lineola | reverse complement strand
GCTCGGATCCGCCGCGACGTGAGTACGGACCCCGCCGCTCCGCTCCGCGCCGCGCCGCTCCGCCGGGCTGCGGGTACCCGGAGAGACCCTCTGGGGTGCGCAGAGGAGAGGGACGGGGGAGCCTCCCCCGCTCTGGGGCCCGCGGGGCGGAGGAGCGAGGGCAGCCGCCTTCCCTCCTATCCGACGGTCCCGAGGGGAGACGGGCTGCGAAAATCCCCCCTCCCTCGGGGACAGGGTCTAAGATGCGCTTTGCTGGGAGTGCCGAGGGGAGATGGGCGGAGGAGAAGGGCCGAGGTAGCCCCGTCGAGTGAAATGGGGAGAGGTGGATGTGCCCCCTCCACCCCGTTATCCCGCTCCCCGGGAGTCGCCAGGACCGATGGGCCGGGGAAAGCCTTCCCTGGGGACAGGGTCGGGCAGAATCACCTCCGGGGGTCTCATGGGTCTGTCGGCAAAGGAACCCCGCTCCAGGCGGAGCTGGGCTGAGATGCGCCGGGGCAAACTCCTCCCATTAGGGGTGCTGAGGAGCACACCCCCTTGAGGAGAGGGATAGGAGCCCCTTACGGGTGACAGCCCCCTCCCGGGGGACCCCCAGAGAAGCGGGACGGGGAAGTCCCATCTCGGTGATCGGGCTTGGGGTCCCCCTCTGGGGTATCCGGTGAAGGGGCTGGGTAGAGGGATCTGGGCGCTGCCCAGGCATCCCCCGGAGCCAGGCCGGCTGCTGCCGTCGGCGGAGCGCCTCCTGCTGCCCCCCGGGGCCGGGCTCGGTACAGACACACGCTCAGCATCATCGTTCTGCCCCTCCAGTTCTGTCCCCAAACACCGCCAAGATGCTGCTTTTGCTGCTGGGGATCATCGTGCTCCATGTCACCGTGCTGGTGCTCCTCTTCGTCTCCACCATAGTTAGTGTAAGTACGGATTTTCCTTTGGCACCAGGGTACCGGCAAGGCAGGGAGTGGCTGGCGGGGGCATGGCATGGCCAGAAAGTGTTATTTGCATTTGGGGGTTATTTTACAACTGGCTTTTAGAAGGAAATCTTCACTAGCCCATTGCTGGTCCCACTAACAGTGAGATTTTGGGGCATTTGTGCTGTCAGATGTAACTGGGGGTGTGCCACAGTGGGTGCTCAGGGCACCTACGTTAGCACAGACCAGCGTGCTCTTGAAGCCCATCTCATCAGCCCTGCTCAGGAGCAGCTTTGGAGCACCCAAAGTGTGCTCCATGGGAGTGATGCTTTGCTCCCGTTGCATGCAGGCACTCCACCTGCTAATGGGCTTCAACCACAGCACCAGTGCAGGCAGTCTGAGCAAACCCCTTTAAAACAGGATGGTTTTGGCTCTGGCTTCTCAGCACCAGTGGTTTGCCCCCAGCTGTGCTCCTTTGGGGCTGTGAATTAGGCACAGCCTCTGTTTCTTAACCCAGATGGGCTCCTGCCCAAGTGATTTTCAAGGCTTAAGCTTTGCATGAGTGGAAGATTGAGGGCTGGATGCTGCACAGAGAGCTTCCGTCACTGTTCTGGGTCTGGAGCCCAGTTACCACGTCATCTAGTTAAGAAGGGGGTTGACTTGGTTTTAAGGCAGCAGTTTTGTGGAGCTGGTGAGTTCCAGACTTGCTTCACCGGCTCCTTTTTTCCCTGTATTTTCTTTTCCCTTTTTCCCTTTGGGGTGGTGCTAACAGCAGTAGGAGCCGTTACAAGAATCTTCCAAGTTGCTGGAAATCACGTGGAAGCATTCAAATAACCCGGCCAGGCTCCGGGCGAGGATGGCAGAGGGGAGGGAAGTGCGTATTCCCCCGGGATTTGGTCCATGTTTAAAGAGAATAAAGAGCTTCTGTTTTAGCACCGTTGAGGCAAAAGCAGCTAAAAGCAAATACCAGGATGTACTTTCCAAACCCCTTCCTAAAGAAGAGCGTGTGCCTGGGAGTGCCTGGCCGGGCACACCCGTGCCGGTGTTGAAGCCTTGGGGAGGCCAGGCTGCCTCCTGCCTGGGTGCTGCTCACAGGGCTGTGCCTCTCTTGCAGCAATGGCTGGTGAATGGCGGGCACACAGCGGACCTCTGGCAGAACTGCACCTCTGGTACCATCTTCCACTGCTTGACATCATCCACGAACGGTGAGTGCTCCCTGGCAATCAGGGATGTTGCTGCCTGTTGCGTTATTCTCCTCTCCAGAGTTATGGAATCAAGGGGGATTTGCCTGTGCAGGTTTACTGTGAGCACCTCTTGCTTTTCCCTGCACCTTCCTGAAGTTCTTCCAGCCCATCTTTTCCTTTGCCTTCTCTGCTCTGCTCCCAGATGGAGGGGCAGAGCTCCGTCATGGTCCTGGTAGGGGGACACATGGTGGCTCCCCCCAGCCTTATCAGTCTCTGAAGTTGCAATGGGCTTGGTGTGGGTCCCAGACCCGGTGCCCATCACTCTGTCCTGCTGCCCTAAAGCTGCGGGGCAGCCCCTGGCAGGGGGGAGGTGACTCGAGCCCTTTTGGGTAGTCTGCCATTATTAGCCCATATTGATTGCGCTTGGATGTATAAGGTGACCATCACCCTGCTGGGAGCAGTGGAGCCATTTTCAGCATGCTTCCCTCTTGCTCTGGTTGTGAGGATGTTTTAAAGATGCACATGATGCCTCAAGGACAGCCTGTCTCTGGAGGACACCCTGCCATGCTTTTGGCTGCTGTGACCTACTGAGTTCTTGGGTATAATCTTCACCCTGTGGGTTGCTGTCACATACTAAGTGTTGGCTATGCTGAGCGCTCAAGCCGTTCATCCCACTGCTGAAAGGGCCCTGTGGCACCTGCGCATCTGGAGTGACTGAACTGTAGCTCTGGACCAAGCTGCGTGAAGGCTGATGTGTCATCACCCATCAGGCTGTTTGCTAAGGTCAGCAGGGGAGGGGTGCTTCCTAAGACACTGTGACACAGAGTTTCCAGGGCACCCAGTGGCACCCTTAACAAGAAATCTGTGCTCAGGGAGTCAGCCAAGCACGTGCCTCAGTTTCCCCACAGGACAAGGCTGTTGCCAGTGGTGCTGTGTCCATTTGTTTTCAGTTAGCCTGGATTTGGCTTTCTATGGATCAGGTTCTCCCAGTGTAACCCCACTGAAACCCGCTGTGAATCACACGCCTGTCACTGGGAGCACAGTCACACTATGCCGGAAACGTGGTCCTGGCATAGGAGCAAACCGATGCCACGTGGTCTTGGCAAGGAGGGAATGGTCACACTGAGAGCACTAAATGCTGACAAAGGGTCTGGCAGCAATGGGAGACTGTTGGAGGCTTCTGGAGTTTTATGTCCCCCTCATCCGCAGCCTGTTGGGAGCAGAACACCCCACTCAGGGAGGTGGATGCTGGTGCTCACTCTCCCTCTTTCCTGGGCTATGAGCAGCGTTGTGTTTCCCTGCTTGGGCCCAGGCTTTGGTTTTCGGTGGGAAGGAAGCTTTGGCCGCGGGTCTCTGCTGACGCCTGGTGGTGTCCAGGCTTGGCCGGGAGCTGGCTGGATCCCATCCCAGCCGAGGAGCCTTCTGGAGCCATGTCCTTCATCAGCAGTTGCTGGCTATCTGCAGCGTAGGCAGGCTGCTTCACAGCCATTCATGCGTGCATCAAATCTGCTGACCTTGCGCTTTGGAATAAAAGGCAGTGATTGCACCCCAGAGGGCTCTAAAGCCTCCCCAAATCTTTGGCTTTTCAAACCTATGCCGCTTTTTCTGGGTGTTTACAGGATGCTGTGTGTCCAGGCAGTGTCAACACGTGATTGGGATGGTTTCCTCCACGTATGACTGTCCTGCTGGGTGTTGTGAGCCTGTATTCCCGTGTTTCCAAAAGCTCCTCAAAGAGGGGCTTCCCTCTTGGTCTTTTCCAGCAGTGATTTATTTATCATTAAGGGGACTACAGTCAGGGTGACCCTGCTGAAAATGCAGTCAAGCAGCTTAGTTTGCTTGATAAGGTGATGCAGTGTGCTGCTCTTTGACACATTGTGCTCTGATAGCTCTGATTTCTGTGAAGTCTCTGTTCCGGCGTCAGAAGGGGGTCTTGCTTGGGCAAAAGCTTGTGCTACATCTGTCCCACAGCAGGGATGTGAAAGCAGTGCTGCTGAGAACCAGCCTCCATGTGGTGGGACCCTGGGGGTGGGATCCAGAGCTCACTGGTGCTGTAGGAACACAAAATCAAAAGCTATTTCCTGGGCTTATGCAAGGCCTTTACAATCTATTTGTAAAAGTAGATCAGGAATGCCACACATCTCTTCCAGTGGATCCCACCACCATCCGTCCCCACTCCCCATCTCCAACCCTGTTGCTCCCATCACCTCTGGACTGCCAAGGCCACTGCAGTCAGGCAGTGTCTGAAGCAATAGCAAGTATATGGGGCAAGGATGCTGTGACAGAGCCACCTCCAAGGCTCATGCTTGTCCCCTGCCTCAGCCTTATTATGCTCTTTGCTCAGAATATGCTTTCTTTCAAGAACATGAAACATCCTATAGCAGATTGCACAAACCGTTCTCTTTTAACCTCATTCAAAACACAGGCAGTGTTTTGCTGCGCTGAGTTGTAGAAAGCAACAGGAATTTGTTCCTCTGTGCCAGAGCCAAGGACAGTACTTAATGGTTAAACACAGAGTGCCAAGGTCTGTTGTGGGTAAGAGCAAGAAATCCTCCTTGGGATGTTTTGGCTGAGCTTGGTCTTTATGTAGAGGCAGTTTTTTTTCTGGTCATTGCAATGGCTGCTGTAGTGCAGTGATTTATTCCTCTTGTTTTGAAGAGGAGTGGTGCTTGGAATATGTGGAAGTTGGTAGGGCTGGGTCTTGTGTGCTTGGGATGCATGGGGGCTTCGAGGGGTTTGTGGTGCTGTGATGCTCCCCTTGGCCTCAGCAACATATGGATGGGTTTGCGGTGCTATATTCCCCTTGGTCTCAGTGTGATGAGGATGGGTGAGCTTCTTCTCACTCTGGTGCCACGGAGGGATGCTTTTGTTAAGGTGACCGTCATGAGGATGCCCAATGAGAAGCTCACCCAGGTCCCAGTGTTAAAAACAAGATTTGCTGGTATTGAACACGGGGGCAGGTTTGGGACTGTGCTCCTGACCTTTCAGATTATCCCATGGGGATGGAATAAGCAGCAAAACAAGCCAAGGGTTGACTGCAGGAATGCCAGGCCGTGGATTCCCGGGACATTAGCTGACCTTGGGCACAGGGTGGAGCCGGCCTCCGTATCAGCTAAGCTCCCACCGCCCAAATTCCTCTTGGCAGGGCTTGATCCTGCTCTGGGCTGAGCACTCCGGAGGGGCGTGAGCGCAGGGAAGGAGGAGGAAACACCAGGTCGGGGGCCACTGCCCACTTCTTCGCCTTTCACAACTGCCTGCTTGTTGCTTTGATTTCTGCCCTTGCCTGTTAGATAATGCCTTTCTTTTCCCCAAGAGGCCCAGAACTATGGAAAAAATGTTGCAATCTTTGCTGGGTTTGCGCTGTCAGACATTCCTGGAAAAGACTTATCTGAAGAATCCAGCCCTGAATCCCGGGATTGTGCGTCGGCAGGGCCCTGTGCCAGCCCCCAGCTGTGTGAGGCCGGACCTGAGCCGCTCGAGTGCTTGGGAGTGGGTTCCATCCCAAATTTCCAGACAGTGATTTTTTATTTTTCCTCTAAAAACGGCCTTTTCTTTCCACAAGTGAATATTTTATGCAGGCAAGAATTTTTTCCTGCTACTTTGTACTGCTCTTCCTGTGATTTTCATGGGGAAGCAGTGGGAACCTCTGTGGAGATCCCTACATCCTTCTGCAATGTCAGGTGTTTTTCCCGTTGTCTTCTTACAGTTTCTCCTGTCGCTGTCCTTTGGCTTTCTCCTGACCGGCTTGTTTACAGGCAGACTGATGGTTTTGGGCTTTTTTAAAGGGGAAAGAAAGCCCTAAACCTTGAGAAATGCTCAGGCTGTCAATCCACGTGGTTACTAAGCGCTGTGGCCATATGATGTACCTGCTAATTTGCTGATGTGATGGCCACAGGCAAAGCCCAGGTGGGTTGCCCAGAGCAGAGATCTGTCCTGGGCTGCCTGGGGAGCCAGGGATGGATCTCCCATTGATGGGGTAGGCACAAGAGGATTGCCCTGCTCTCTGCACACTGTTTCTCCCTCTTCCAGAGCATCTTTGCTCTGGCAGATGGGACCCTCAGCAGCGCTGCTGGTGCTTGATATCCATTTCTTGGTTTCTGGAGGAGGCAGGAGAGTTCTTCATCCTTGGAACGAGGCAGCAGCATCTGTGTCCTGACCCATTGTCTGTGCCCTGCAGGAATTGCACTGCTTCCTCTCCACTTTAAAATGCATAACTGAAACCTCTGAACCCATTGCTTTTGCTCTGTGAGTGCCCCCAGAGTGGCTTTGCTGCCCTTGTTCTTTCAGACTCTTTCTTCCAGCAATGTTGGACTCGAATGGCATAGAAAAGGTTCGGAGAGATGGAGGTGGCATTTATCTTGCTGTGCTTCAGGTCAGTTTCTCCCATTACTGTATTGCCTACAACACGAAAGGGATTTCCTCTGTTTAAACCCAGGTTTTTATTGTTGCTTTTTCCTCTTACAAAGAGCATCTGATAAGGAGAGGTAGGGAACTACTGCTGTGTTTCTCTCAGCTGCTCCAGAGCAATTTAACTCCCTTTGTTCTGGGTGCAGGGGGTCAGGCAACCTCCCCTGCTGGGTGGGGAGCTTTGGCCCATAGAAGAGGAGTAAAAAGGGAGGAGGAAGGCAACACATGGGCAAATGATGACTATGAAACCAGAATGGGTGGGGGAATCCACTGCAGAGTGCAGCACTGGAAAACCCTTAAACTGGCATTGATTTTGGCCTTGCTGAGATTCTTGGATGTCCCTGTGGCCACAGCCTGGGTGTACCCCTGCAACGTGCCAGGGCACCACTGCTCCGCATCCCTGCTCCTGGTGCCTGGACTTGAAGTCACTGGAAGCTGGTACCCTTTGGAGGACCTGAGCTTGAAATGATGTATCTGCCATCAGCTTGCTCTGCTGCACAAGCCAAAAGGAGCCACCAAGCTGAGGGTCTTGGAAAGGAGCTGCCTTGGGCATGGTGGAGCTCATGGAAGGTGTTTTTCATGGTGCCAGCACTTTCTGCTGCCTTGGCAGCATCAGAGGTTGCCTCTGTGGGACATGAGCTTCGATGGTCTGATGGAACTTCTGAATGTGCAGCTTTGGAGAGCTACGGACCTTCTGGCCTCAGGGACTTGAATGGAGCTTCAAGGAGAAGGCAAGAGGAAGGACAGCAAGAGGACACAAGAGGGCTGTGGGGGCTCCATCTCCTTCTGAAGGAGTTACAGAAGAGGCCCAGGAGGTCTTGTGCAGGAACTGCAGCACTGCGTTTATTCACAGCCTCCCTGGAGCCTCAGTGTTTCCCATGTGCTCATCCCCTGGCCATTGCAAATACCTTGGGAGCTCTTTAAAATCCCCCTTTTCCTGGGGGATTTCCAGGAATACCTCAATCCGGCAGCGCTCTGTGGTCCTCTCCGAGGAGTGGACATAGGAGAACAGGAAAGCAGCAACCATTGGGTGTAAAACCTGCTTTTCCTGGCTCCAGTATCCAGCAGCTTGGGATGCAGCTGGGGAAGGTTTGACTTCATGCTGGTGGGAGGTCTGGGACCAAAGCAGAAGGAAGTTGCAGTGTCACGGAGCTGGATTTTCCGAAGGAGAGCTTAGCAGCTCTGCTGGATGTGGCTGATGAACTGTGATGCCGATCTCCCCAACAGGAGAGATGTTCATTTCAAGCAATGGGAATGTGGGTGGCAGTGGTGGGGTCTGTGCTGCCAGGAATAACACTGCAGGTAGCTGAGCTGTTTTGCCTTTGAATTGCTGCAGCGAGTTTCCAAGGGGCAGTGGTCTGAAGCTCAGCCCCAGAATACTGATGTGATTGAGCTAATATTGCTGCATCTTCACTTCACCCTTTTCCAGCCCTCTTAAGGGCTGTTTGAATATCATGGTTTAAAACTGTTGCAAGCTCCAGCACTTACGATATGACCTGTCCACTTCATAGGTGAGGATGCTATGGTCAGGTTCTTGGTCAGACCTTGGAGCCCAAGGGTCTCCTTTGGAACAGCCCTGCTCAAAGCCCATGGCTTTTCCTGGCAGACCTGTGCTGATACCTTTGTGCCAGCAGATGTTGTGCTGTTCCTGACCCTGCTAATGTTTAGTTGGCAGCATCGAAGGGGCAGGTTTTATCATGCAGATGTGGTCGTGCATTTCCCCTCCCTCTTGTTCTATATGTATTACATACTGCAGTTACCTGCTTAGTGGATGCTTTATTCCAAAGAAGTGGTTGCTTTTGAAGTGTACACTCATATGTGGTTTGCAAAGGGAAAGCTACACGTGCAGAATGTTACTGTCAGCTCCAGGTCACAGCACAGAAGTGTTTTTAATGCACAGCACTAATTTAGTGGTGTCTTATAGTGAGTCTGTAGTCCAGTTGATCTTTTCAGTTAGTACTTCATTCATTCTCCTTGGCTTGGGTCAAAAGAAGATAGGGTGTCAATGACAGAGCAGTGAATTAAACAGTGGGGAACCAATGTCTGCTCAGCTGTATCCCTTGTCCTGGTATAAAACATCCCCACACGCAGGGCTGGGGCTTTGTTGGAAGGGGTTGGGTTAGCTACTGTCATTTGGGGGTGTTCAGCTGCAGTTTCTGCTCCAAGTTTGTTTCTGCTCTGGGTTTCTTTCTATTTGTGTGGGACTTCAAGGTAATGAAATGTGGGGTTTGGGATCCCAGGGCTGAAGGCTTTTCTCTGCTGTTACAAGTGGTGGCATGGGCCCATTGGGGATGCAGAGTTTAGGGAAAACGTCAAATTTGTTTTGTAAAAGCATCTTTCTTCGTTTCTAATGGCCTAAAAGGACTCTAAAACCACTCCCTACGGGTCCTCTCCGGAAGCAGCATGCAGGGTCTTATCTGTCCTTTCTACTCTGCTTCCTTTTCTTCTTCCTCCTGAAGAGCAAAGATATAAACACAGAGCAGAAGAGATGGAGAAAAATGGAGCAACTGACGCGCTGCCCAGGGGAAACCACAAATAACAGCCTGGGAGTAAACAGTGCTGACAGCCCCATGGTACAGCTCACAGGAGAAAGGGAAGAAACCTGTAGGCAGGACGCAGCACTAATAGCAAAGGAGTTGAACGCATGTGAGGTTGAGGATGCAGCAATCCTACCTGCACTTATAGTGCTGTTCTGAAATGAATTAAAGGCAAGTAGCTAATACAGCTGAAGTCTGCATTAGCTGTGGGCAGCTGGGCTTGGATTTAATGGGAGGACGGCAGATTGCGCTTTTGGGTCTCTGAGTCACGAGTTGGGGATCCTGCCCCTTGTTTTTGCCAATAGAAGTAAGCAAAGGGCTGGATGTGAGCAGAGGCTCTCTGATCTATGGGGTCGTCTCTTGATTTCCCTGCTTGCGGAAAACCCTCCGGTGACGGTGAGCTCTTCCCTCCCTCTCAGTGCCTGCCTTTATATTCCTCTGACACGGCTCTTTATTACAATGGGATTTTGCAGAGCCTGGATAAATCATTTGCATTCAGAACCAAAGAACAGGCACAGGGAGGCGGATGCAATTAAAAGGGCAGCTCAGCTCAGCTTTCCGTCTAGACAGGCTTCTCCTAAAATAACCAGCAGTTGGAGCATCCACCTCCGAGCAGAAAGGGCTCCTCTCCGGGCCGGATCCTGTGGCCTTTGGAATCACAAAGGACTTGGCTTCCTGGGTCCGGGACCAGACTGTAGGGCTTCGGGCTGGGCAGGCTTTGGCTCAGCCGGTGCATGGAGCTGGACATGGCTTTAGGGCTTGCGATGGGGTGCGATGGAAGCTCAGCTTCCAAGACTTGGGATGGGAGCCCTCTCTGTGCTGAAGTGTGGAAGGAGATTGTAGTTCAGCAGCTGGGCATTGTGTAATTGTGTTTCTGCAGCTGCATCTGATCAATGATTTATGACTTGATTTTTAGCAGCACTTGAGCTGCCTCATCCACTCTGCTTGAGTGCAGCCAGTGCTCAAGTCAGGTATGGTCAAGGCAGAGGGTTTTCCTGCTTGGCTAGCAGAGAGACATGAAATACATGAGACATTTCATGTGCCCATCAGTGTGAAAACCACACTGGGATCTCCTGGAAGTGGCAGCAGTGATAGCTACTCCTTGCTAAGGAACGGCAGGAACTGGTGCACACGGATGGAAACTCAGCAGCACTGAAATGAGTGAAGTGCAGCAGGTCTTTAGCAGGACCCATTAATGCTGCAGGGTAGTTTGGCATGGGAAGTAGGAAAAGGAGGGGAAGGAAAAAGCTGTCTGCAATGAGCAGAGGCTGCTCTGGGTGGTTTCAGTCTACTGTGGTGAGCAAATTCAGCTCCATTGCATGAATGTCCAGAAGCAAGATGCAGAGACGAGAGGTAGAACTGATGGTCCACAGCCAAACACGCCAGACATTACTAAATTGCACAGGATGTTCCCTGCGGGCATGGATCTGCTGGAAAGGCTCAGGCGTGGATCGTCATTCCTGTCCCAGCTGAAGGCTGTACCTCACTTTGTGTTTCCAGTTCTGCTCTCACCTCTCTGAGTGCAGCTTGTGAGGATGTGGTGGAATGTGCTGGGAACAGCAGCTGCTCTGGGCAGTCCAAATGGCTTAATTCTCTTCACCAAGTACTGAAAGTTGTTAAGCTGAAGGATGCCTTAGTTGGAAGATTTGTTGAGTTTCAGCTGTTTGCTTTAGAAAGCCAGTGGTTCTTGCAGTGTGCAGCTGGGAAATGAAGCTGCTGGAGTAAGACTGTGGCAGGAGTGTGCGACAGGGATTTTAATGCTGCCTGATTCTCCCCTGTCTGAGGATCCAGCCCAAGGAACGATTTCCCTGCCTTTCACTGAGTGCTTTGTGCCTCAGTTAACCTGTACCGCTTCCTGCCCGGTTTCTTAGTGACTTAATCCCTGTTGTATCCTTAAAGACCTCTCCAGGAAGGCTGCAAATACCCATTTCCATCTGAAGCTTTCAAAGGCAAGGGAAAGGCAGAGGCAGTTGTAAGCATGGTCCATCCCAGCGCTGCGAGGCACTGCCTCATTGCGCCGCGCGGCAGCAGCTCATGGGATGCAGCAGCAGTCTGCTGGTTTATTTGTCTTATTTTTAGGAGGGGAGTTCCACACCCACAGCGCCTGGAAATAGCTGGGCCGTGACTCAGGCCGGGGCTGGGCCGCCTGCTCCTCGGCAGCAGGGGAAGGCTCTGTCCCAGAGGTTTGGCTCCGCAAGGGCAGAGGGTGTTTTCACTCCCTGTGTATTTATTTAGCTCGCAGCTTGGCCCGCTCCGTGTCTCATGGCTCGTGTGTTTCTAGGGCAGCTGAACTGACGTGAAGCTGAGGGAGAGGCTTTGTCTTGGTTTCTGCAGGTCTCAGGTCAGGGTTGGGATCTCTGCCTGTGTTTGGTTATAGGAACAGAGCGCGGCCCTGCAGTTTGTTTTATCCCTGCACTCTGGTCCACACATGCATCCTTCTGAACCCCAGCAGCATCATACCTGTGCTGAGGAGCGCACTAACTGACACAGCGCAGCTGATACGAAGCTCCATGGGACCCACGGTGGGATGGTGCCAAGGGCTCGGGCTGCGGTGGGGGGTTGCCAACCGTGGTGCCCGCACTGAGGTTTCTGTCTGTCTTTCCCCAGAATGGCTGCAGTCTGTCCAAGCGATGATGATCCTCTCCATCATCTTCAGCGTCCTGTCCCTGTTCCTGTTCTTTTGCCAGCTCTTCACCCTCACCAAGGGCGGGCGGTTTTATGTTACTGGAATCTTCCAAATCCTTGCTGGTAAGTGGGGGCTGATCCATGGGGCTGTCACCAGTGGGGAGAGGGCTTTCAAGCAGAGGGGGTGATGGTGGAAACAAGCATGCTCTTGGGTACCAAAGCAGGAGCGTCATGGAGCTGGCTCCTGTGTGGCTCAGTGGAGGGAACAGGAGGTGAATAACATGGGTCTGTGGAGGTCTTGCATGCCCTGGGATGGGATCTGTCTATCAGGGTGTTATACATCCAAGCCCTTCTTCCCTGGCATCATGGGAAGTGCAAGAGGATTGCTGCCCCAGCTGGGGAAGTTCTGGAGGGGCAGAGGGCTGGGATCCACTAGAGGCAGGGCTGTGGGGCAGTCAGGGCTGCTGCACTGAGGGCTCTGCCTCCTCTTCCCATGGGAAGGGACTGGGAAGCCTTGGGATGGGGCACTGAGGGGCCAGGGTGACTGCTCTGGTGCTGGGAGCCACCTTTGCTGGGCTGGGTGAGGTTTCCCAACTGCTGTTGGGGTGAGGAGCGGTGACCATCCCCTTCTGCTGAAAGAGGACCTGATGATTGTTTATAAGTTGCCGTACGGGGCGCTGGCGCTTTCCACATCGGCCAAGAGCCCCTGGAGCGTGCAGGGTGAGCGGCTGGCTTCGAACTGTCAGCCTCTATTTTTAACTCTTCAAGAGCTCAGAGCTGGAGGTGAGCCACTGCGTTGCAGTCCTCCAAATATAGATGCTATAATGCCACTGGCTCCGTTTATGTTTCTACATATGAAACCAGGGGGGGGGGAGGGTCAAGTTTTGAGACTAGAAAAACTATTGTGCAATGTGGTTCTGGCTAAATGATGACGGACCGTCTGGGAAGGACACTGGTCAGTGACTGCAGCTTTAGATGTTAGACTAAAAGCTGCTCTAGGCCATCAGGGGAAAAACTTACCCACTGACTTTAGACAGTTCCTGAGCATCCTCCAGGCGACCTGGCCTTCACAAGCCTCAGAAGTTCAGAGCTAACCTTCATTGGCCCAAGTGGCATGAAATCTATTAGGAGTGTATCTGCTTGTCCATAATGCAGGTGATGAGTTCAGATCACTTCATTTCTGGAAAGACAGATGTGTAGAAACCCATTATAGCCATGGAGACAAGGATGGGAAATGGGCATTAATAATGCAATTGTATGCTTGAGAGCTTGTCTAATAGATGTGGGAGCAGAAGGCTTTGCTGTCTTGAATTGGTGAAACCTCATTCTCAGAGGAGGAGAAAATGGGATTTAGGGAATCGTACAATGGTTTCTGTTGGAAGAGACCTTAAAGCTTATCCAGTCCCAACCCCCTACCATGGGTAGGGGCACCTTCCACTGGAGCAGCTTGCTCCAAGCCCCTGTGTCCAACCTGGCCTTGAACACTGCCAGGGATGGGGCAGCCACAGCTTCTCTGGGCACCCTGTGCCAGCGCCTCAGCACCCTCATAGGGAGGAGCTTCTGCCTAAGATCTAACCTAAATCTTCCATCTGTCAGTTTAAAGCCATTCCCCCTTGTCCCATCACTACATGCCTTTGTAAAAAGACCCTCTCCAGAGTGTGACCTGGTCCCCATGAAGCTTCCTCATGGCTTGGGGGACCTGTAGGCAGAGTTCTTGGACCTGATGGATGATGCAGCCATGGGCACTGGTGGTCATCTTCACTGTTCTCCTCGGCCAGGGCTGGAGGAGGGGGCTCAGGGCAGCTGTGGTCTTTGTGACCCTAAACTTGAGGGTTGTTGGTAGAACACAGGACACGGTGCCAGTGCTGTTGGGTGATGCCACCTGGAGGTAGAGACAGTTCCAGTCGAAGGAACTATACCTGATGTGGTCTCCTTGCAGCTTGCTATAGAAGACCATTGCTATCTAATGCCAATAGAGGAAATTCCTGTGGCCTTCAGGCTTTGGAGCTGTTAATGCATGCCTTGCAAAGCCCTGGCACCGCAGTGCCCTGGTGCAGGTCTGCCAGGGACAGGGTCTTACCCACTTGGGTGCTTTGTTCTCGGCTCCAGCAGAGCTGCAGAGGACCTCCCGCCTCTGGGGGTGAGTCGTCTCTTCCTGGACCCTGTGACAGTACAGGCAAAGCCAAGGGTCTCCAGTTTTGGAGCCTGACCAACAGCAGTGCTGGACCTGAACCAGTGTGTGTGCCAGGGGCAGGACCACTGGGTGCTGTTAGGTGGCAGAGGCAGGCAGTGGTGCCCTGAGAGCCAGGGAGGAGGGTAGGAGTTGGTCTGGGCTATGACTTCAACTGTGGCTGAGAGGATCTGGGTCAGGAAGGGATACATGAGGTCAGCCAGAGCTGCTGTGCAGTGGCAGGATGCAGCCCCAGCACCTTCTCCACACTGCTTGGTAACAGGCCCTGAAGTCTAGCTCAGTTTGCTCTGATGGGACTGCTCCCCTCCGTCTGTCTTGAATCCATCACATCCACGGGTAACTTCTTACAGCTGTGTAAGCCCACCATAGGAGAGATGTTGGTTTGGCCCTCTCCAGGTTTGACCCATTTCTCCCATTCTGTCTCTACCCTCAGCATCACTTTAATCCCTTTTCTCTCATCTCTCCCACCCTAAAGCTGCTGTCCCTATGGGGTAACCATTGCCTCCATGCCCCCAGATTCCTCATGGGACAATGGCAGCTGTATTTTCCACTGTCTGTAGGTGACGAGCGTGGCCACACGCCTGTCCCCTGTCCCACCACCATGGGCAGACAATCGCTGTGCTCTCTGTGCACGGGCTGGGACAGTGGGAGTTGGCTGTCATGCTCAGAGAATGGAAACTGCACCAGCGTCGCGTTAATGAAGCGTATTCCCACTCCTGCGCTTTCCCAGAACAAACGGGCAGTGTCAAGTGGAATTACAGCTCAAATATCACGGTGGTTAAATGTAGGTGGTCCCGAGGTCCATGCAGGGGATTTGGAAGTCGGCTCTGACAACAGCCCCACGACTGTATAATAGAACTGCTGGGATTGACTGAAAGAGCTTGTTTTGGGGCAGAAATAGAGGTGGCTTTGTGTTAGCTCTGGGCAGTCCCCAGTGCTGATGGGTTGATTTTGCAACAAAGCTTAAATGCTGCCCACCGGAGCTGGGTCTGGCCAGAGAGCCCTCGGGACCTGTGCTGGTCCCTGGTTCATGAGGGTGGATGCCAGGACGCAGGGAAGAGGGATGAGCCACTGCCTTGTAGAGAACAGAGTTTGCAGCTGAGCTCCTCCTGCAGCCCTGGAGGAGGACAGGGGATTGCAGGGCACAAATCCTGCCTGGCCAGAGCTTCCTCAGCCCCAGCTCTGTTTGCCTGGGGAGGTGGTAAAGAAACTTTCGTGCTTTAGGGAAACCATCAGGGTTTGTGTCTGAGCTCTCGCAGCACCTCTGGTAGGGTGGTTCAGGATACAGTCTGCATTTTAAACAAGCCACCCAGAGGCATGGACCTGGTCCAGAGCAGCAGCACAGAGCTGGGGGCTGCCTGGTGCTTGCTTGAGGGATGGGTTATCCTCAGTGATGCTCCAGCTTTGCCTGCTCCAGGGTCTCTGGTTTACTTGCTGAGCTTATCAGAGCAATCCCCACTCACCTGCAGCCAGAGCAGAGCCCAGAGCATCACCCCACCAAAATCATACCATCATTTTCCAGGAGACAGGATACAGAAGGGCAATAATAAAAACAGTTCCCATGCTGGCATTGGGTACTGTCCTCTCCAGCTCTGGTTTTCCAGCAAGGAACTGCTCCTTGAATGGTGTCATTTCTCTATCATAGGACCATCTAGGTCAGAAGAGACCTTTAAGATCAAGTCCAACCCTTCCCTAGCACTAAGCCATGTCACTAAGAGCCTTGTCCACACGGTTTATGAACACTTCCAGGGACGGTGATTCCATCATTCCCTGAGCAGCCCGTTCCAATGCCTGATGACCTTCTTAGTGAAGAAGCTGTTCCTATTATCCAACCTAAACCTCCTCTGTGCTTCTCTGGCAGGGCTCTGCGTGATGAGCGGCGCTGCCATCTTCACAGTGAGGCACACGGACTGGCACCAAGCCTCGGAAAACACCTCCTATGGCTTTGCTTATATCCTGGCGTGGCTGGCCTTCCCCTTGGCTCTGGCCAGCGGCATCATCTACGTCATCCTACGGAAGCGGGAGTGATGCTGCGGGAGGTGGCCTGGCGTGACAAGGGGCACTCATGATGTCCACGGAGGAGACGGAGGCGGGGAAAAATAGACGAGAAAACGGAAAAGCAAATTAACCAACCAAGAAAAGGAATAAACCCTCCCACCACAACCAAACCCAACCGACCCCCAAGGAAACACTCAAAGGGTTACTTGTTAATTGAAGATGTATATAGTATCTATGGTTTAAAAAACCTATTTATAACACTTTTTACATATATGTACATAGTATTGTTTGCTTTTGTTGACCCTACGCTATGTTTTAAAGCCTAAAGCAAGTGCCTAAGGAACTATTACTCCTAACAGTGTAACAAGAGCGCAGTGATTTTTCTCTCTCGTGCAAAATCCTCTTTGACCTCCCGTATCGAACCATCAGAAAGCCCCAGCTCTGAGTGGTTTGTAGGCTGGCATAAATCGGAGTTACGCCTCTTTACGCCAGCCAAGGGCTTGCTCCCCACTCCTGCCACATGCTGTGATCCTGGGAACCGAAGTGCACGTCCAGATCTGACGGGAGATGCTTCCGAAAGGTTTGAAGGATTTCAGAGCAAAGGCTTTGATTTGCCCCAAGTGCCTAAATGACTTATGTGCCTAAATCCCATTGCCTTTCCTCCACACCCGCTGGGTATTTGGGCTTTTAAATCACTTAGGTTGAATGGCAATCCAGCACGGGCCGTCCTCTTTGCCTGGGCCAGCTTTAGGGGTGCCCCCTGTGCCAGTGGGGCTGGGGTGTGTGCCGAGCCAAGCACTGGGGCAGTGATGCTCCCAACCGTGAAACATGCTTTAGCCTTGCTGTGGAGCTACAGTACCGATGAGAAAGAAGCAAACCCAGTATATCTATGAAATCAAATGCCAGATATATGACATGGTGCTATCTATTTACCATTCCTTATACTGCTAGCCATTTAACCTTATTCACTGGAAATTCAGTTAACAATCTTGAGGTAAACGAGAAAGCTAGAAATGAGAAATAATTCTGTGTAATATAAATGAGCTATAACTGCTTTTGTACTTAGACTGGCTTTTACTATTGTTTTTAATAAAGCATTTATAACCAAGGTTCCTTCTTTCCCCCCCCCGTGGTCAAGAGGAACAGAAACAGCTCTGGTTGGAGCCCTGCTGCTCTTTGCTGCCGGAGCGAGATGTCTGTCCTCTGTCTCTGTGTCAGCGATGTGTCTGGCCATGAATTGAACAGGCACCTGCACAGACCCCAGGCTGCCTCCTGAGGACTCCAGACACTGCGTTGCTGTTGTTTTTTGTTCAATTTTGGGTTTTTTTGGGGTGGTTTGTTGTTTCGTTTCTGATTTCTTTGCTTTGCTTTTCTGATTTTATACCGACTGTGTGGACTAAGAAGCAATGAAATAAAAGAATAACTCAGTTGCTTCTGCTTTTTGGTGTTTTTGCGGGTCAGAGCCACCGGTCTGCCTGCATCCAACCCGTGGAAGGGCTCCACGGTGCTACATAGCTTATTTGATGGCTATTTCATGCTGCTGAGAGAGGCTCTGAGCTTGCTGGGGTATCTGTGTGGCAGATATACCTGAGCTCCGGGTTAGGACTGCCCCAGCGTTAGTGCCAGGGCCAGGAACTGAGGTCAGGGCCTCATGCCATAGTGCTGGTGCATGCTTATCTTTCTGCCAGTCCTAAAACGCCCCTGTGATGTGACCAGCAGATCCCAAAGAGGACAGGCAGGCAGCAGCAGGCAGGGCCACTCTTTCCCTTCCCAGTCTCTGGAGCAGAGACGGTTCAGGTCAGCATCGCTTCTCCGGGGGGATCTTCTGGCTCTGCCACCCCGCACAAACAGCAGAAGCTTTTCTGTATGCCAAAGCACCCAGAGCCTGGGGGTGCAATTGCAGCCAGGGGGGATTAGCGCGTTGTGCACAGCGTGTGCAGCCTGGATGGCTGGCGCGGAAGCTTTGATGCTTCCGTTCGCTCATTCATTTGGCTATTTAATATCCGAGCTGATGGAACAAGCGGTGCTGGCAGAAACACAATGGCTCTTGCAGGGTCGCCTGTTGTGGCCAGTTATTAACATCAGGCCGGATCCCAAAGCCCTCAGAGCAGCCACATCCCAAAGGAAGGGGCAGGAGCTGTCTCGCTCCTCCTTGGCCGCTCAGCTTCATCTTGGATGTAATTTTGAAACCATGCAGTGCAAGATGACTTTGGAAGTGGAAACAATGCTGAGGTTTGAATCCCTTTTGGAGATGGTCCAAAGGGGAGGTGTCCCATCTGCACCAGAGCTGATATCCCTGTGTCCCCCACACCAAACTATAGCCTGGAGAAGAGAAGGCTGCATGGAGACCTCAGAGCAGCCTTCCAATATCTGAAGGGGGCCTATGAGGATGCTGAGGAGGGACTCTTCAGTAGGGACAGTAGTGATAGGACAAGGGGTAATGGTTTCAAACTTAAACAGGGGGAGTTCAGGTTAGATACAAGGAGGAAGTTCTTTTCTGTGAGGGTGGTGAGGCACTGGAATGGGCTGCCCAGAGAACTGATGAATGCTCCATCCACGGCAGTGTTCAAGGCCGGGTTGGACAGAGCCTTGGCTGACATGCTCTAGTGTGGGGCCTCCCTGCCCACGGCAGGGTGTTGGAACTGGGTGATCTTCAGGTCCTTTGCAACCCAAACCATTCCATGACTCCGCTGGGTTGGAAAACAGCAGATTCCGTTGTCCCTGTGCTCAGCTGTGGTTGCAAACGTGCCCCGCGCTTTGGTGGAGCTGCCGGGCAAGACAAGGACGAGCTCTTTGGACCGTATTTGCTTTAATCCGGGCAAAGCATCCCCGCCTGGTGCCGCCGGGCAGGAGGAGGGGGAGCGGGGAGCCCCGGCGGCGGTCCCGATCGCGGTCCTTGGCCGCCGCCCGGTGGCTGTAGGCGGTGCAGCAGGACCCGGGCAAAACCCGTGCAGGGGAGCACCGGCTCCGGGTGAAAAATCCCCTCCCAAACCCCATCCTGCAGGTCCCGGGCCTCAGCGTGTCCCGGTGACCATCCTCTACAGCAGCAACCCACATGGAAGTGGGGATCACCAACACTCAGACTGGGACACATCATCTGCATCACGTCCCTGCTCCCCATGCATGACTCTCCCTGCTCACAAGAGCGACAGAACACATTGAGGCAGGACCAAGCATTCTGCTCCATCAGCTGTAAGCACACTTGGAGCTAAATGACACTCCAAAATTTCATTGCACCCTGGGGCTGGAGCTCAATTAAAATCACTGCAGCCCATAAACCTGAATGGAACAGCAGCAGTGTGGGGCAGAGTGGCAGAGGGGTGAAAAAGGGAAGTTTCTTTAATGTGTGTTGTGTCATAAAAGCTATGGTTTAAATGGCTTTTCTAGTGTTCTGGGCAGTAAATACTTCTGGAAAATGCGCTGAGCAAGTCCCATCTTCCCCTTTCTTTTTACTGCCTTGTAAATTGAAAAGATTATGGTAGGGATAAAGAACCCCGGTGCCTGGGAGCGGCTGTTCTCACAGCACCTTTCCCTCTCTGCTTATGGTTCTCCAGGCCCGGCTTGGAGCCACGAACCCTGCTCTGAGGGCCTTGTGCCCCCTGTGCGGGACCAGGCTCTGAACTGGCGCAGGCAGGAGCAGCTCAGACCCGGAGAGAGTGGTTTGCAAAGCTGTTGGGTGTCCCTGCAGCCCTGAGCAGGTTGAGGGTGCTTGGGTGGGCTTGGGCACTCTGCAGATGGAGGTAGGAACGGCTGGGGGCTGGGGTGATAGCCGGGTCTCCTTACACAGCCTGCAGCCCTGCTCCCCTCCTGGTTATCAGGTACCTCCTGGGTGCTTTGTAGTTGGGTTAATTAAAACAAATGTAATAACAGCACCACTGCTACGATTGGGCTTTAAAATTCATTCACTATAGCCCTCCCCTGCCAAACTGCCAAGCACCATGGGGTGCTGAAGGATGAATTTTCCCCAAGTGTGTCGGAGCTGGGATATGGTTTAGTGAGCGTGGGTTTAGATCAAGGTGGGTTTGGAGCAGTCGCAGCCTGGTTTCAGAGTCCAGTAACACTTTCTGTTTTGCACCCACTACCCATAGAATAATAGAACCCCAGTCTGGTTTGGGTTGGAAGGGACCTTAAAGCTCCAACCCCTGCCATGGGTAGGGACACCTTCCACTAGAGCAGGTTGCTCCAAGCCCTGTACAACCTGGCCTTGAACACAGCTTCTCTGGGCACCCTGTGCCAGGCACCCTCACAGGGAAGAGCTTCTGCCTTAGATCTAATCTACATTTCCCGTCCCCTGAGCCCTCCCAGCTCTGTGCTGCCCTCATCCTCCAGCCTCTGCCCCCCGGCGCTGACCCCGCAGCCCTCCTATTCTCACTTGGTCAACTTTCCCTCCCGTAATTATTTAACGTGATTATTGATGCTCCCCTGAACACAGCCTCTTTGTGCAGTGATTTATAGAGTGCTTCCTCTGCTCAGCTCCTCTCTCTCCTCACAGGGACAGGCTGATCAGTGGTCAGAAGAGAGCTCTTTAGCCCAGGTGCTGAGCACTGAGTTAGGATGGACAAGCACTGAAGTTCTCTGCCATGAAGTCAGGAGGTGCCTGAGATGCTGCAGAGACACCCGGGAGTATTTAGTGTGTTTAACCCTGATTTCAGCCAAGGATAATCTATGCTGGGGCTGAAAGGGTGCAGCTCTGGGGATGCTCCTGCAGGTCTGTCCCCAGTGTGGTTTCACACCCCTCAGCATTGCCTCCACCCAAAGAGGTGCTGTCCCTACCCTGGAGTGGGATGGAGAAAGGGCAGCTGTGATTGTTCAAAGGATGCTCAGAGATGAGCTGGAAGCCAGCAGAGCTCCTGGGCTCTGCCTCATCCACATCATAGGAAGAAGGAGGTTGGTGGTGGCACCTGGTCCTTCCACTCTGCTTCCTGCCTGCTAAGGGGTCATCCTGCCCCATGCTGTTTGCTTGGGTTTACATTCTCCTTAAGCCTTGCAGCATTAAAAGGCTGCTTCTCCCTGGACTGATGAAAGCCTAAAAGCGTTGAGTTATCACTGGTTTATTCGCTTCCTGGGGGATTATTCAACATCTTTAACTTTCCCTAAGAGGTGTGCTTTCCTGGGGGAATCTTTGCAGGATGGTTTTATTGCCCCTCTGCAGGCACTGAGTGGGGAGAGGCTTTATTTTACAGTGCTTTAACTGCTTCATTTCAGTCCTTGTTGGTTGTGTTTCCTTTCATATAGGCTTTTTTTCCACTTTCATTTCCCATGGCTCCCTCTTATCTGCCTTTGGAGACAGCCCTTGTAAAAGAAGCAACAAGAAAGAAATCCGGCCCCAGAGCACTTTCCCTGGGATGCTTTCAAGAGAAAAGGCCCTGCCCCCTTTCAAACCTCTTTTGAGAAGAATAGACCCCAACCCTGCCACTCCACAGCGACAGGAAGGTCTTTGAAGTAAATTAAACCAAATTAGTGTCTATGATATAGATGGGCAGAGCTGCTCCCTGCTGGGTCACCGGCCTGGCCCTTTGCTTGGTCTTTAACCCCTCTCCCTTGCTCCACTCCCGCCTCTAATTGAGCGTGAAGCACCTGGGGGTGACCGGGAGTCGGTCCCATCTGCCCTGGTGCAGGTCTCCCTCCACCTGCACGGAGGGATGGGGGTGCTGAATCAGCCTGGGGGGACGCATCGCTTCCCACCTCCCTTTCCTCCTGTTCAGGATCTGATTATTTTTGCTCTTTAATGCCTTCTTATATCCCTTAATGAGATCCCTGAGCCCAACGGCACCCCAGCCTTGCCCCTATGCCCCTGGCCATGCTGCTGGAGGTGGAGCTGCTCCTGACCCCTTTGCAGCCGAGGGGCAGGTGAAGGAGAGGTTCCTGAGCCCCTGCTAGAGCTCTGCAGGGTGCTGCTTCCCCAGTGCCTCCCTTTGTGTGCCTGACCCAGGCCTGAAGGAGCTGCATTTGGCCTTGAACTGGATGAGGTACATGCTGGTGTTCAACTTGGCCAAAAAAAGGGGGTGGGGAGGGGTTGTTTGTGTGTGAGGGGGGATTTAAGCCTCTTTTTGCCTCTGTGTCATGTTATGAAAGCAGCACGTGGCTTGCAGGCTGCAAGGCAATGGGGAGATACCTGTGTCATGGGATGACTGCATGTGCAAACGGTAGGTATGAGCATGCAAGGAAAGCAATAACTCACTGGTGGCAGGAGGTAACTGTACATTTGGGCTGAAGGGTGTGAAGCTTATGCTTTGGTGCTTGGCTTGGGAGAGTTCTGCTGTGGGCTGGCTCCAGTCACCCTGGAGAGACCTGCCTGGCTCCCAGGTGCTGAGCCAAAAAGGCACTGGAGGTCCTGAGCCACATCCCCAGCCCTGGCTGGATGCCTTAGGCACCAGGATGAGCCTTGAGTCCACGCGAAGCCCTGGGTGCCGGCTGGGCACGGTCTGTTAGTGCTTCTCAGGGACATTCAGCATCCTTCAAAGGATGGGTAAAGGACTGGTCGCTTGCAGGAGAGAGCAGGGAGCAGGCACTGGGGCTGAGCTCTGCTGTGTGCTCCTGGCAGGTTTAGCTCATGGTCCTTCGGGTCGGATCCATGCTGGAGAGGAGTTTGCATTAGATGCTTCCCACACCTAAAGCCTGTTTCAATGCCCCTGAGCTACTGACAGGATTTTGGGATTCAGCAGGGAAACCTGCAGCAGGGTCACCCACCCCTTTTCATGAGAGGTCTTGGAGCCAACCTTGGGACCTCCTTGGGATAACTGTCACTGTGCTGGGACATCTTCATGCAGTGGCAATAGTCTCCAAAGACCTTGGAGCCCCGATGGTGGCACCAGCGGTGTTTCTTCTTGCAGGGACAGAGCAGAAATGTCTGGACGTGATCAGTGAAGGGATGGGAACACAAGCATGAAATGTTCTGTCAATACCAAATGACTGCATGACTGAATGTGCTGCTGTCGGAGAGGATGCTCTGCAGCCCTGCAGCAGCCTGGCAGCATCACCTATTATCCCTGGGGATGTTCTTGCCCAGCAGCGTGTGGCGGTTGTCTCAGTCCCCGCAAGCATCCATGTGGACAGAGGTTTCAGAAGGTACATGTTTTATAAGCCTGGCTATAAATAAATCGCTGCCAAATTCAATCGTGGAGCAAAAATAAAGCCCCAGGAAGCTGACGGGCAAATAAAATCCCAGAGAACGTGCAGGAGAGGGCAGCAGATTCCTACAGCACTTGCAGCAGGCTGCTGGATCAGGGTCCTAGAGAGCTGTTGGGGTGGAGCTGGGCGTGCACAGGGTTTGGCAAAGTCAGCCTAAAAGCTGTGCTGTGCAATGCTTTTGTGGGAGAGCCTTTGCTGCCTCAGTTTCCTCACTTGCAAGGCAGGGCTGGGAGCTGCCAGCTTCTGTTGCACGGTGGGAAGCTGGGCTTGTCCCCTTGGATCACTGGATGGGGAAGCAAAGGGTGTCATGAGGCTGACCCAGGCTCCAAGGTATGAGCCACCCATTGCATTGAGCCATCACTGCACCCATAGCATCCTTCTGCTTGTCCTGCTCCGGGCTGACTGAATGAAGCCAAACCCAAGCGTTTGGGTTTGCTTATTATGTGGAGGGATTCACGGGCAGGACCAACTTTACTCTAAAGCACTGACTTTCTGGCTCTAGGCTGTGGATTCACTTCAACTCAGACTGGTGCTTAGCACAGTGTGTGGGATGAGTTGGTCCATTTTCAGAGTGGATTTGTGCCCTGCTGAAACCTGGTGCCTTTGCTGGGACTCTGCAGGCAACATGCCCAATTCCTCCAGCCCTGGGCTTATCTAAGGCCTGGGAAAACCAAATGGTCCCACAATGGGTCTTAACTCAGGGCAAAAGGAAGAGCCAATAAATCTCTATGAATGTAAACTATGTCATCTTTAAGGAGGCTGTGTCATGGGTGCAACTATTATGGGGAGGGCAGGCGGCCTCACGCTGTAAGGTCAGACCGATGCCCTCTGGGGCTGGGGAGTAGTTTGAGCACATTAGTAGCAATTGCCCTTTCCCACCAGCCTCCTAACATGGTGTGAGACCTTCTCTGCATGGAAAACCAGAGTTTGTACCTAGAAAAATGCATAGAGAGGAGTTTTAACTGCAAATTAGAGCAAGGAGGAGCCCTCTTCCCTGAGGGTGGTGGGAGGAATCATGTGCCTTTGTGCTTTCAGTGGTCTTTACTGAATGCTTCAAATGCTCAGAGGGAAAAAGAGATGAGGGGAGAAAGCAAAGGACAAGAATAAGACAGACTGGCATTTTCATGGGGCTGTGCAGGGCTTCCTGAAGTGCCAGGTGACCAGTTACTCCTGCCATAGTTTTGAGCTTCAATGAGCAGTGCTGTTGGTGGCTGAGCGTCCTGCTAGGTTTTCTGAAGTGCACTCTGTGCTTGCTGTATCTTGATATTTCCCCAGCCCAAACCAGTGTCGAACCTACATCTTACCACTAAGGCAAACAGATTGAATTCTTTCAGTCTACCAATAACTGTGATGATAACTGCGAGGAGCAACCAGAGCCCACCTAGCGCAGGTCCAGGCATTCGGTCAGAGCTTCATCCCACCAAGACAGTAAGATTCTTCTATCTGTTGCATCCAAAATAAGGGTCTCACATGCATTTACCCCAAATCACTCAGCCATGGCTGTTCTCCGAAAAGAGTAGCACTGATTTGGTATTTCTTCCCTTTCTGAGAGACCAAAACCTGCGATTACTCAACTGTGTTAGCAGCAAATAGGGTTGGGCTGGCCTGAGGGCAGCACTGCATGAACCTTCACCCTTCTGTCCTGTGCAGGTGTGCTGGGACTTGGAGGCTCGGGTGCTGTTGCAGGGATATCAGAGCCCAAACCAGCAAAAGCTAAAGGTATGGCTCTCACTGCACAAAGCAGGGAGTCAGCAATGCTGCAGAGCCCTAAGCCAGGGTGGTCCATGCATTTGGATCCTGGCTGCTTCCCTCTCCTAACAGCCTCCAGGTGCTTTGCCTTTAGCCCTGGAGCTGCCCTATCACCCAGGTGAACAGGGTAGAGGGGCACTGTGGGGATTTAGGAGGTTCAGGCTGGGATCTTGGCCTCCCAGCTGCTGTACCAGAGGGTGTTACCTTGGTTTCCCCATCCCAGCACTGCCTGGGCAGGCAGAGCTCTGTCTGGCTGTGCAGGATCCTGTTGAAATGCTACAGCTCCAGCCAGGGGCCTGGTGGCAGGACAGAGCATCTGGCAAGCAGGTACCATGGGTGCTGAGAGGGACTCTCCACTGGGGACTCTAATGATAGGACAAGGGGTGATGAGTTCAGACTGAAACAGGGGAAGTTCAGGCTGGGTATAAGGAAG